>JAOWBH010081355.1:0-14661 GCA_028566215.1 Silene coronaria | reverse complement strand
AAGGATCTTAGATGGTTCTTGCACAAGAATAAAGTTGGGCTGTTTGGAATCCTTGAGACTAGGGTTAGGAAATGTTCTTTCAATAAAGTGTTTAACAATTTAGGGATTGGGTGGTCTGTAATTGTAAATGCTGGGACAAGAGAAGGTGAAAGATTATGGCTTATCTGGGATGATATTAACTTTAAAGTTGATATGATCTGTATTGAAGATCAAGTGATTCATGTGAAGGCTTGCTACTATCCTACTTGATGCACCTGGTGGATGTCTTTGGTGTATGGAAAGAATAGGATTGCTGAAAGGATTCCTCTGTGGGAGTCTCTGGTCACCATGAAAAACATTGTGAATGGGCCTTGGGTTATCTTGGGTGATTTTAATAATGTGATCTCTGTGGATGAAAGGCCAGGCTCTCAGGTGTCTGATGTTGAGATTCAGGGTATGATGGACTGTATGATTATGTGTGAAGTTAATGATATTCCTTCTCAAGGAGCATACTATACTTGGAATAATAAACATGATACTTCTGATAGGGTGTTTAGCAGAATTGACAGGGTGTTAGTCAATTGTGATTGGATTAATGCTTTTCCTAATACTGTCACTTTTTTCCTACCTGAAGGTTTATATGATCATTACCCTTGCCTGATGGAGATTTGGCATACTCAGACTAGAGGGAGAACTACTTTTAAATATTTTAATATGTGGGGTAAGGATAAGATGTTTGAGCATACTATCAAAACTATGTGGAATCAGTCTCTGTATGGGACTAAGATGTATCAACTAGTGAGGAGATTGAAAATGTTGAAACAGCCTCTGAAGGATCTGAATAAGTGTGGATTTGCTAATGTGGAAACTAGTGCTCAGTTAGCTCTACTTCAGCCTCAGAATATCCAAATTGCTTTACACAAGGACCCATCTAATCTTCAACTCCATGAGGAGGAGAGGAGAGCTTCCCGTACTTATAGAGAAATGAATGAGGCTAGGATTAATTTTCTATCTCAAAAAGCTAAGGTTAGTTGGATTTGTGAAGGGGACAGTAATAGTAAGTATTTTCATAGCCATATCAAGGAGAGAAGAATGATGAATATGGTGCTTGCTATTGAGGATATGAGGGGTGATTTGGAGACTGACATGGCAGACATTGAATCTGCTTTCCTTGAATATTATATGCAGCTTCTTGGCTCTCATAAGAATGTGACCAGAGTACACTATCCTACAGTCAGGAGGGGTAAGACTGTTACTCAGACTCATGCTGATTTTCTGTTACAGCCTATTACTCCCAAGGAAGTGAAAGAAGCTTTGTTCTCTATTCCTGCTGCTAAGTCTCCTGGTCCAGATGGCTTCACTAGTCAATTCTTCAAGGATGCTTATGAGATTATTGGGAAGGATGTTGAAGCCAGTGTGTTAGAATTCTTTAAGAATGGTAAGCTTCTCAAGCAGGTCAATGCTACTACTTTGACTCTAATCCCTAAGAAGAATAGACCTGTTGGTGTGGCGGATTTTAGACCCATTGCTTGCTGCAATGTGGTTTATAAATGCATTACTAAAGTCCTATGTAACAGATTATCTGCTATTCTCCCTGATATTGTTAGTTACAATCAGAGTGCTTTTATTAAAGGAAGGGAGATTGTAGATAACATCCTTATCCGTCAAGATATTGTAAGACTGTACAATAGGAAGAGTTGTTACCCAAGATGCATAATGAAAGTGGATCTTAAGAAAGCCTATGACTCTATAGAGTGGAATTTCATTGAACATATGCTGAAAGCTCTTAGATTTCCTGATATTGTGATTGGATGAGTTATGGAATGTATCTCTACTCCTTCTTATTCCATTTCTATTAATGGTTCTACTTTTGGATTCTTTAAAGGCCAAAGGGGCATTAGGCAAGGGGACCCTATGTCACCTCTGATCTTCACTTTATGCACGGAATACTTGACTAGAATTTTGAATGTTGTGACTGAGAAGCATGAGTTCAAGTATCATTCCCTTTGTAGACCTCTTAAACTGAGCTACCTATGTTTTGCTGATGATCTGCTCCTGTTTTGCAAAGGAGATCAGGGGTCTGTCATGATTCTTATGAAAGCTTTTGCTACTTTTTCTGAAGCCTCTGGTTTGGAAGTTAATAGAGATAAGTCTGACATTTATTGTAATGGGTTGGATGCTGGCAAGAAGCAGCATATTATTGCTATGTCTGGGTTTCAGGAAGGGGTGTTTCCTTTTAGATACTTGGGTATTCCAATTTCTTACAAGAGGCTTGCTATTGGTGATTGTAGTAGACTTGTGGAGAAGATTATTGGAAGGATTAGAGGTTGGGGAGCTACTAAGCTTAGTTATGCTGGTAGGCTTACTCTGGTCCAGAGTGTTCTCTCTCAGTTACATACCTTTTGGGCTCGAATTTTTATCATTCCCAGTACTGTCATTAATAAATTGATGAGTATCTGCAGGAATTTCATCTGGTCTGGTTCTGAGGAATTCTTAAAAACCCCTCCAGTGGCTTGGGACAAAATCTGTAGAGACAAGAAGAATGGAGGCTTGGGTATAATTAATAGCAGGGTTTGGAATCAAGCTATGATTGGTAAGTACTGTTGGTGGATTGTTACAAAAGCTGATCATTTATGGATCAAATGGGTTAATCAAGTCTATATTAAAAGGAGGGACTGGTTCTCTTATCAACCTTCAGTTAACTCAAGCTGGACTTGGAGACAGATTTGTAAGGTGAAGGAGATGATGAAAACTGGGTATAATCAGGGGAGTTGGTGTGCTGCCAATGGTTTGTATAGTACTGAGAGTGGGTACAGGTGGCTGATGGGAGCTAATGCTGAGGTTAGTTGGTACCCTGTGGTTTGGAATCCTCTGAATATTCCCAAACATAGTGTGATCATGTGGCTCTATGCTCAGCATCGTTTATTAACCAAGGATAGACTCATTCAATTTGGAATGTGCTTATCCCCTACCTGTGAGCTTTGCTTAGAACAGAATGAGGATCATGCTCATTTGTTTTTCCAGTGCAAGTATAGTCTGGCCTGCATTAAGTTGATTAAGGAGTGGCTTGGTCTCCAAGTGCCAAGTGCTAATGTGTTGCAGTGGTGTCTTCATTTCAGAAGCAGGTCTGTAATGCAGAAGAAAATTATTTGGGCTGCCATTTCTGACTTGATTTATAGAATCTGGACAGCAAGAAACATTTGCAGAATAGACAACTATTTACCTTTGCCTAGAGTAATGCTGGAGGCTATCAAGGTTGATGTGCGGGTTAGACTGTCTACTAAAATTTGGAATTGTAAACATAGAGTTTCTATTGAGTGGCTTAAGGCCAAGGAGTTGTTGTAATTGTTGGTCATCAGATGTTTGCTGGGTAGGTTGTTGTAGCAAAACCTAAAACTGTTTGTATGGTGTTGGTTTGAGTGAGTTTTAATATAATTTTTACATTCCACCAAAAAAAAAAAAAAAAAATAACCGTCAGTTTCGCAGTTTTTAGACCTCAATTTAACAAATACATAGCTTGATTGTACAAATCTAACAAACACAAAAGATCAAGATGCACATGAGCATTGTAAAAACATGTGTGAATATCAAAACCTCAGCACAATCAACATTGTATCTAATTATCTCTGACTGCAGTACGTCTCTGAATGAATCACTTGTCAGTCTAGACCATAAAAGGCATCAAATATTCCGACTTATTATCGTGACCCTCAATTATTCGCCTGCCTTCAAGTTTCGCACATTCTTTTAAGAGGTTCACCAGTCCTCAACAACCCGATGAAATGGAACCAATTCCTGTGTAACCGCCACAGTTTTGTCAGAAGTCGATAAATTTGCTTCCTTAAAATATTCCTTCAAACTCAGCATTGAGCGAAATATAACAACTCGTAAACCCGAAAAATTGTAAAGTTAATTAGCTAGATTCTCACATCTTCCAGCACCATTATATCTAAGATTAGGTCACAAATGCTACGATAAACAAATATGAAAGATAAACAAATAAATGACACGGAACTACTTGTTAATTAAGATTCTAACACATGTTTTTACCATGATTAATCAAAGGATAAATTATTAAAATCAAAACTTGAATGCAGTGCATAAAAAATTAATAAGTATTGACCCCTTCAATCTTCAACTCAACTTAATATTGCTTTCATCTCATTTTTATCGTTTGAATTACTCCGTATAAGACCACTTCAGTGCATACAGAAACGTCACCACTTTCATCGTAGGTAAGCAAAAGAAAAGTGGATAGTAAGAAATAAGTATTCTACCCAGAAACTGTATGAATATCAAAACCTTAACACAAAACAATCATCTCGATAAAAAGTTCAGCAAAAAAATTCAGCGATATCATCACACAAAACCGAATATCAACTTTCCAACAAACAAAAAAAACAATAATTGTATTTGGCGAATAGTGATCAAAATAAAAGAAAAATTTGTCCCAAGAGCGCCTATCAAGAACGGAATGCACAATCATCAACTAAATCAAATGATCAAAACCTAGAAAAATCGAATATGCAACGATATATCGAAAAAAATACCATCGATATATAATCAAATCGACTACAAATCTGCAATACAGTCATCAAAAACCTAGAAAAATCAAATATGGAAACAAAAATTAATGCATACAAAGACTCATTAGAAACATAAACTATAGATATATCGAAAAAAATGAGGAAACGTACTTGAATCGCAGTGATTGATGTTGGAGAGGCGGAAATGGTGCATAGAAATTTGGGGGTGAAATTGATGTTGGCGAGGAATAGAGGAGAGAGTGATATGAAGTTGTTGCACGATTATTCTGAAATACGGGGAGTGGGTGATTGTATTTGAAATGGGCTTATTTTGTTAATGATTGAAATCCAGTAGAATTTTATACAAATCTAAATACAAATGATACTCCTAGCCCAAACAGTGAATTTGGCCCAAATCCGTATTTGGAAATGAAATCCACTTTGCAATGTCATTGCCAAACACACCCTAAAAAATGAGGGTTACGATATATCGTCGACGTTTTGAAACGAATCATCGACGTTTTGAAACGAATCATCGACGTTTTTCATAAAAATAAGCAACATTACCCTTTTGCACTTTCTCTCTCTTCTTTCTTCTCTCCCAAATAACGTGGAAAAACGTTATAACTAGATTAAAACTTTAGCAAAACATGGAAAAACAAAAATTAAAAAGAAAATAAAAAAATAACAATTTAAATACGAAAATTAAGGTCAGAATTAAATTTCAATCCGATCCATAGATGGACGTTGAATTTCAAAGTCTGATCCATGGTCATACGTTGACATTCAACCTTCACCACGTGCCACGTGAGACGTTGAATATCGACGTTGCAACCAAGCCTAACGTTGGACATCAACGTTTCAACCTATCAATGTTTCAACCATGAGAAACGTTTGCACAATTACATTGCGCCCATGTTCAACGTTCATCATCAACGTTTCTATCCTTCCTCAACGTCTTTTTTCAACGTTGTTGTCCATGTTCAAAGTTGAACATTAACGTTTCCATTGCCCCCCAATGTTGAATCTCAACGTTCCGATCCAGCCGAATCCCCCCATTGAGTCTCTATCGAGATAAATCGGCAAAGGCTCGTGCTTTAAGCCAGCGCATGGAGGATAAAGAGCACTCATCCGCTGGGATGTATTTTTGTGGACATAAATTTGCTACTGCTAAATTTCTTTTGTTTGCTTTGCTTTTAAATTGTTGTGCTTTCTTTTCTGCTGAATTCCGTTGTTCTCAGTTTGCCTCGATCGAAAATGTATTGCAAACCATATTAAGTTACCTTGATCTCCCTTGTCATCAAAATACCAACAACGAGGCTCACTTGTAACTGAAATCATCACCACATCATCCTGGAAATGGGTGTAATTGCGTGATTGTGTTCTTGTATTTACTTTGTATTGTGAGGAGGAATGAGAATAAAGAGCAAGAGGGAAAGTTACGATGATGGCGTGTGGTGGCACTAATGATGCGGTGGTGAGGGAGGGTGACAGTGGTGGTGGTGGGATCGGTGGTGGCAGCGTGGTGGGGGAGTTTGTGAGAGAGAGTAAAAGACGGTAAGAAAGTAAGAGAGGGGAAAAAAGGTAATGACGGTCTTTTTTATTAAAAACGTTGACGTTTCGTTATAAAACGTCGACGATATATTGTAATTGGGTAAAATGAGAGGTCAATGTAAAAAGTGGACTAAAATGAAGTCCCAACTCCCAAGTGGGATGGGTTCACCTCTATTGTGCTTATTTGTGATTGTGCCTACCTTGCTACATCGACCGAGTAGAAGAGATTTGACGACCAAATGAAATAGAAATCCCCTCAAAATTTCTCCTTTTTCCCACATTCATCACCATATCCGACGCCTAGATTTGGCTGGATCTTTACCGTCAGCCATGCTTACCACCGTCCGATCAATCCCTTTCTCTCTTCTCATCTTCATCTTTATCTCTTTTCTCTTCTCTTCAGTATCCCTCGCTTCTCAATCTGATCACAAGGTCAGTAATAATAATTAAGCTTTTTTCGTCATAATTATATCAAGTATTGATTTGATTGTGCAATTGGTTTTTATGGATTGTAATTTTGTTGAGTATTTGCTTAATCTTAGTTTAAGATTAGTTTTGATCATGGTTTTTGAGCTGGGTTTTAGTTAAAGGTATCAACTTTTTGTTGTTAAGGGTTTGGTTTTCCGATGAATGAAGTGGTGAACTAAAGTTTGGGGTTTTTTGTTTGGTGGGTTTAGGGTTTAATTTTGATTGTTGTTTAAGGTTAATTTTGATTGTTGTTCGAGTTTTTGGGATGGCATTGTAGTTTTATTGAAACAAAAGTTGAAGAAATTTGGATTTATTTGAATTGGGTATGATGTGACAAGAGTTGGGAAGTAGCTGTGACTTGAAAAAAATTGAATATAATATCCATGCATCTATGAATTGGCTTCTTCGTTATAGCGCCATAGACCGAGGTCATTGTAACAGATGAGGTTGATCTTCAAGTCGTTGTAATATCATATCTTGCGATGTGTTCGGATTGGTGAATTTTATACTCGGGGAGTATAAAAGGTGTTACTGGATGTGTTTGCAATGTTAGGAATATGACGCGGATATTACCTGGATTTCTGTGGACACCTTAGGTTTAGATGGATGCCTTTGGAGGGAAATGGAGGGATGCAATATCTCCTGTTTGGTTAGCAAATAGGGTTCGAACACAATCAAAATCCCTTTTGAACGATTTGGTTGAGAAAACTCTCCTGTCACCCCCTCTCCTTTCTTTTACTGTTAGAGTCACGGAAGTTGGGCATCTTATCGCCTTTAGTTTTTGCACTCATGTGTTGTGCTATTAGGCTCGTCTAATTTGATGTCCTTTCAAGCGCATGTACATTACACATCTGGCTACGTGAATTATGATGTCGTCATCAGCCCCTTTTGTGCGCGTGTATCTAATTTGGTTAATGATCGACAAATATTTTTGTCTGCTGTAAAAGCTGACATGCTTTTGTTTCTTGTAGTATGAAGCAGATGAGCAGGTTATTCTCTGGGTGAACAAGGTTGGTCCGTACAACAATCCTCAAGAAACCTATAACTACTTCAGCCTCCCATTTTGCCATCCACAGGGCCATGTTGCTCACAGATGGGGTGGACTTGGGGAGGTTCTTGGTGGGAATGAACTTATTGACAGCCAACTTGAAATCAAATTTAAAAGTATGCAGTATTTTTTTATAAAGTTTTAGCTGAGTTTACTCTATATTCCTCTCTCCGTATCTGTTATTGTCATATGAAATGAAAATGCTTATGAGTCATGACTCATAATCTCTTTTTCTACTTTTTAGAAAATGTCGACAAGACCTCCATGTGTGAACTTGAACTTGATGCTTCTAAAGCTAGACAATTCAAAGATGCAATTGAAAACTCATACTGGTTTGAGCTCTTTATTGGTAAGTTATTCATTCAAGTTTCCATGTATAACATTAAGCTGCTTCTTTCTGTCATCCTCAGTTTATTGATTGACTATTGAATGCTTATATTTCACCTTCGCTTTTGCATTGCTTTGGTTGCTGCACACCAATCAGATGATTTGCCTCTGTGGGGTATGTGTCTCTCGATTCCTTTTTGGTAAGTATTGCAGGATGATGACATCCACAGTATTTCATCTTTTCCTGTTCTGTCGTTGTAGGTTTTGTTGGAGAGCTTCGATCTGATAAAAATGGGGAGAATGCTAAACACATGCTTTACACAAACAAGAACTTCATCATCAAATACAATAACAACCAGGTAAATATTCTTGTTAGTGGTTTTAGTTCAGTGACTTTATTGTGAGAACTGTAAGATTGTGATGTCTTGCTTCATTTATGTTTTATTGTTGATTTATTTGGTTGACTTAATGAAATGTTTTGCATTGATCTTAAGCTTTTTGCGGACTTCTGTTGCTGCAGATCATCCATGTTAATATGACTCAGGATGGCGCTACGCAAGTGGAGGATGGAAGAGTGTATGACATGACATATACTGTTACATGGATACCTACAAACATCCCTTTTTCCAGGCGTTTTGAGATTTACTTGGATTACCCTTTCTTTGAGCATCAGGTTTGTAAAAATTGTCAACTTTGTTACCTCTTTTGGCCTTAGAATAAGGAAGTGCTTCTCTTACTGGTTATTTTTTCTTTTAATTTTTAAAGTTTACTGGATTTAGGTGCATATTTTCTTGAACATATGTATGAATATACTTAGCTTTGTTCCTGAGTTGCATTTGAACTGTGTTATGTAGTAAAATAAAATGAAATTTGCTGACAGAAAATATAATACTGTTTGCAGATCCATTGGTTCTCGATTTTCAATTCTTTTATGATGGTGATTTTCTTGACTGGTCTGGTGTCAATGATATTGATGAGGACTCTTAGAAATGATTATGCCAAGTACGCTAGGGAAGATGATGATTTGGAGAGCCTGGTAAGACTTATGTAGTTATGTAATAGTTGATATGTGTTCTAGTTGTTGATGTAGTCTGCTGAAATGGTAGGATCTTATTTGTCAGGAAAGGGATGTTAGTGAAGAATCTGGTTGGAAACTTGTTCATGGTGATGTTTTCCGGCCTCCACGTAGTTTATCTCTACTTTCAGCCGTCATTGGTACTGGAGCTCAACTGGCGACTCTTATTTTCCTCGTGATCATTTTAGCAATTGTTGGGATGCTCTATATAGGGTATGTTCTTGAAACCCCTTTACAAGTATGATACACTAGCGTTGAATATAGATATTTACTGTGCTATTTGTGGCATATTCTTCCTACAACATGATTCCAATGTCTATTTTTTGCTACATCGATGGCATTTTCATCAAGCGACCTTGACTTTATTTTTATGTAAATGGTGTTCTTTTTTATTATTTACAGTTTTGTAGCAAATATCTATAAGCCAGGAATCAGCATGTCTTTTTTTTTAGTACCATTAGTTCAAACAATTTATGATTTTGATTTTTCTCTCTATTATATGACTTAGGAGAGGAGCTATTGTGACAACTTTCATTGTCTGCTATGCCTTGACATCATTCATATCAGGTTATGTTAGTGGGGGAATGTATTCTCGTAATGGTGGTAAGTATTTGCAACTTTGTTATTTATCTTTTTATTTTTACCTCACTCTGTTGCTGTATTTTTTTATCTTTCTTTTCATCTGCAAGGGGTTAGGAGAGGATGTCCGCAGAGTGGCTTGCTTCCCAAGTGCTTAATTTCTCATGGTTTTTGCTTATTTCTTGTTTACAGTGATATTATCATCTTTAACTCTTCTCCATTTATTTTTCAGGTAAAAACTGGATAAAGTCAACAATCCTTACTGCTTCGCTCTTCCCCTTTTTGTGTTTCGGGATTGGATTCGTTTTAAACACCATTGCTATATTTTATGGGTCTCTCGCAGCTATTCCTTTTGGGACAATGGTAGTTGTTCTTGTTATTTGGGCTTTTATATCGTTCCCTCTTGCACTCCTCGGAACAGTAGTTGGGAGAAACTGGAATGGTGCACCAAACAATCCTTGTCGGGTGAAGACTATTCCTCGACCTATTCCAGAGAAGAAATGGTATCTAACACCCACAGTGATTTCTCTTATGGGTGGATTGCTCCCCTTTGGAAGTATATTCATTGAAATGTATTTTGTGTTCACATCCTTTTGGAATTATAAGGTAAATGTTCCCTTCACCTTTTACTTTCTGCATTGCTATTTTTATTATCTCTTAGCCTTAACTCCTACCTATTGTTCAACTCAAACTGCTTCAAATTTAAATGAGATGACAAAATTTCTCTTAAGTTTCATCTCACGAAGACATTGCATTTGTCTGGTGTAGAGGTTATAAAGTGGCCCAACCTTGATGCCCTGGCCTGATTTGGAGGTAGATTCAGAGCCAATTAGCTCAATTTGTCTAATTCTGCAAGATTTAAAAGTGTGTTGTAGGAGTTGTATCATTATGCCTTCTTTAAGATTTTTCTAATTTTTCCAATTCCTTAATAATGCCGATTTCCGCTTATAGCTAGGTAAGGGTGTTGGAGCTTGGAAAAAAGTATATGCAGTCTTACCCACAATTTCTTACATTTAAGAATTAATATGCTGAAACCAAACTTCTTTTAAATTTGTAAGTCACCCTAAATTACATGAATCAAAATATTAAGGCAAAACCTCCACAATGTTACTATGAAGTGAAGTAAAAAGAAATGACACACTTAACTGGTTGCACTTCTTTTTATCCTGGTATAGAAGTGGCATTAGATGTACTTCTTGAAGCGTTTATCATTGTGGATCATCTGAAACGGTCTCTCTATGACCTTAACATGGGGATAAGGGTAATGTTGTTGCCGTTGTATTATTATGTGGAGTAGTAACTAGTCTAGTATATTGTATTAACTAAAGTGGTGGTACCTATTCGTTTTGTTGGAAAAGAACTCAGTTGTGTTTAGTCTTGATTATGTACCTTCTCATACTTCCTCTTGTTCGGCAGGTGTACTATGTTTATGGCTTCATGTTGCTCGTGTTTCTTATTCTCATAATCGTGACTATTTGTGTGACAATTGTGGGGACATATTTCTTGTTGAACGCTGAGAACTATCATTGGCAATGGACATCATTCTTTTCTGCAGCGTCCACGGGCATCTACGTCTACTTGTACTCTATTTATTACTATCATATGAAGACCAAGATGTCAGGCTTCTTCCAAACCAGCTTTTATTTTGGTTACACGATGATGTTTTGTCTCGGCTTGGGAATTCTTTGCGGTATGTCTTTCTCAAGTGTTTGCACCTCCATTTCTGATTTCCCTTTTCTTCTTGTTACATAAAAAATTGAGCTGAGATCCATCTTTGTATTACTCCCTCCATCCCCATTTATATTGTTTCTGTTTTCTTTTGGCTCATCCCAGAATAAGTGGTCTCTTTCTATATCTAGTGAAATTAAATAGCAACTAAATTTATACTATCCCTAGTTAAGTAACATAATGCTAAGGGTAGTGTGGTAATCCACTCGTAAATTCTTCAAGTCGATGGGTAATAATGATATTTCATTACTAAATCATAAATATGACCTCTAGTGAAATGAGACTTATTAGTGGGATAAAGGGAGTTCTGCACCATGTAATTGTCCGTTCTCAAGCCGGGTAGACGAGGGGCATCAAAGGTCTCTCCTCTGAATTTTAACAATGCTCCATTCTCACTTTATAGGGAATTGAAATCGAGACCCTTGGTTTTAGTTATATCAGCTCAACTCCTTATCAATGTAGGGTGCTAGGCTGCTAGCTCTGAAATATTAAGTTGGGTATTGCAGCTTTCTGTTGACAAAACTGTACCTCTGTTGGCCATAATTTAGGCTTTTGGCTCATCTAAAGAATGTACAATTTACGTAACCATCCTTTTACATAATGTTATCTGCCAAATTATTAAAATCTATTCATTCTGCTAATAAAATTTCCTGGTCACATTTTCAGGAGCAGTTGGTCATCTGGGTTCCAACCTGTTTGTACGAAGGATATACAGAAACATCAAATGTGATTAATGATCCAGCCAACCGTGTCAAAGTATGTTCTATTGAGTTAACTCTAATCACATTGTGCACAAATGACCCCGAAGGTGCATCAAACCTATGGAGCATGGGTCATCTTGTACTGCCTCAATGATAAACACTCGAATTGATTAGTAAGGACGTAACAGCTTCATTGGAAATGTTCAATTTTTTCGGATCCTTAAATATGTGAAATTTACGTAACTTTTGCTCATGTATCGAAATCTCAACATTGGTGAATTCCTCCCCTTCCTCGTAGGTCGGAATGGTTAGATCTTTTGGAAGCTTTATTGCCGTTGTAGGCGTGAACGGTAAGGCCATGTTTGATGTTTCAACTTTCAACCAAGAGTTTACTATAGTCTATAGTTGGCTTTTGTTAAAACAATTCACTAGTTGGGCAGTTGGACCCAAGTGGTTCATTTCTAATCATTGTGTTATCTCCCTAATCCTTACAAAATACGTATCATTGTAGACAGTATGGGATATGGTCCCACCAGCCCATTTATAAGCACGGAAATACCTAAATTCTGTTGGTCTTTCAGTGAGACCTGAGACCAGACCACCATGTCCAACCACTTCAAAAGTAGGCCTAGCACAACTATATGACGCTCACGAGTCACGGTAATGTCCCACTAAATTATTCTTCAACTCAATCTGAATAGAATTAATCGAATTGACTTGGCCTAGATGGCGAAAATGGAGAAAAAAGATTACGCATCTGATGTATTATCTCAGACTCTTTGTTATTGAGCATACATGTATTTTTTCTGGGCATACTTGAATTTATATGTAGAACTTTTGAGCAATATTAAATATTTTTAGTTTAATGTTTAAATGAACGTGCTCAAAAACTTTATACTAAAGTTCATAATATTTTTAAAGCAAAATTTAAAATTTTTATAATAAAACTCAAAAAGTACACAATCAGTTGTACTACATCTGATGTATAGTCTATACACTGGCGAAAATGACTTAAAACATAGTAGTACATATTTAATTGGCACATTTTATACGACTAAAGAATATTGGTTACTATCTCGCATTGTCATCATTAGGTTAATCCAAAAAAAGAATACCCTTTTCAACGGGTCCGTTTTGATCCATTCCCCTTTTCAACTGTTTTTTTTTCTCATTATTTGTATGGACAAAAAGACCCTTTTCTCATTATTTGAAGGTCTTATGTTAAATTGAGAAAGTAAAGTTATGGTTGTGACGCTCTCTAATTTCTGTGTGTTTCTCTTTAGCATTTCACAAACATATCATACCAGTATACCACTACCATCAACCTGCCAAGGAGCAAGTTATGTTCCCAGTCTTTCGATTCTTATTGACGCACCTAATATCGGAAGAGTTATTATACATAAGCATAATAATCTTTTGATTATATACTGAACAAGTAATTTTTACTCTCTATATTAAGTGAAATATTACATTAAACTAATCTTAGATCAAGCCCAATTAATTGCCGTTTTTTTATACCCGATAACCCGACTGTATGGATATGTAGTGCAAAGTATTTCATTTGTTTATGGTCAAATAACCACATTAATTTTAGGTCAATATTTTAGAGTTTGAAATTAAGAGAAGATAAAATATACAGTACTATATAAAGGAAATTCAGTCTAGATTGGCACACATATTACCCAAAATGAAAACCTAACTAATCAATTTGAATACTATACTATACACTACTCGTGCTATATAGGCAAGTTGAAAAGTAAAAGTTGAGAGTTGAGACTATTCAATGTTGACTATTTTAGTCGGATTCTTCGTTTGTTCGTGTACATTGCTCAGAATATTGGCCCTAAAATAACTCCAACTTCAGTTAGCTAACTACTTACGTCGTCACTCTTAAGGCAAAACACAGACCCCAACACAATTTCGTAGACCAGCAAATTACGCTTGTCAACTCTCATAATCATCTCCGTCACTGATTATTATTTTAATCGGTGTAAGAAGTTACAAATGAGAATTTGTGTTTATAAACTACTAGTTTGAGCAGCTATATTACTTCATTCATCCCGATTATTCATTTACTTTTAATTTTGGCAAAATATTGAAATAGAAGAGGGAACCATTTGGAAGTGGTGTTATTGAATGACAAATGGACAATATTAGGTCGATGATCACCCTTCAAAAATATTCTCGATATAAAATGGTAGATTAATTAGTCATTGAGACACTCAAACGAATAAGTAAACAAATAAACGAGATGGAGGGAGTGTTAATTATATAATCTTATTGTTAAGCTAGCTAACAAGTATGGTTGTTAATTAAGGTCACACCCTTTTTTTTTTTTAGTTAATCAAATGCAATCCAATGTCAAATGATAAATAATATATATATTCAACTATTACAAAGAAATGATAATGAATGTTTCTAAAATTCACGGAAGCTAAACGAAAGCGTGGTGATCTCCCCCATATGCTCATATGCTCATGCAATGCAATCCGTATCACCTGCCAACAACTGCTCACCATACGCCAACATCGATGGATCACGGCAGATCAAACAACCACAAGGGTCAGTACGATACAACAACATGCCAAAGCAAACATGCCAACACAATGCCACACCTGCACCGGCCTCCGAACACCACAACCTCCCTTCATTGGGCACCCATCGCAACAGGTAACC
>JAOWBH010081244.1:0-14662 GCA_028566215.1 Silene coronaria | reverse complement strand
GAGAAAAGACTTGCCGGAAAAAACTTACGGAAGCAGTTGCAATATATTATGATCGCCATTAGTAAGGTGAATCGGATCTTTGTAGGTAGACGAAGAAACCGGTGACGAAGAAACCGGTGACGAAGAAACAGTAGTCGCGGATGTCGTCATATTAATTTCGATCGAAAAGCGGAATTTTGATGCAAACGAAATGATTTTGACCTAGAATCAATTGATTTCAAAGGAAAAATCTTAACCTAACAGAATGATTTTAATCGCAAATTTGATTTTTGATATTTTTGATGTTTTTGTGTGATTTTGATTGATGAAAGAAGAAAAATTGCAAAAAAATTGCAGAATTAACAATGATTTTGCGATGAAAAAGAAGGATTAATGCGATAAATGCATCAATCTGATGAAGAAATTCATCGAATTAAGCTCTAATACCATCTTGAATTCCTTGATGATCAGAATTCAGAAACAATTACTCAAATAAAGATCAAGAACTATGAACACTTGAGTAAATAAATGTGAAATTTTTATTTATTAAAATCTTAACTTACAAATGAGTGTATCTTTCTATATGTATACAGAGGAGTCAATCAAACTATCTACAACAAACTTATGCAGTTACTTAGAGTCCAGGCTGTTGACAGTCTGTCAAAGTATTTACAACCACAAATCCTATAATGAATCTCAGCCACAAAATTTGCCAGCACATCATTCTTAAGTCAAGGATAATATCAACATCCAGGCCACTTGTTATTGATAATTTGAGCAAGTTGGATGATGCTGAACTCCTGGTGCTCTTTCATGCAGAACGACCTATGAGTATCATCTTGAGATTCAACCTCAGGGAGTATATGAAATTAATGAAAACGTAAATTTTCAAAAGAAATGTTACATGACAATCTCTTCGACTCGCTCTAAGTAGATCACCACAAGCTAGCTGCCTAGCTTGCTCATACACTGATGCACCATATCGTTTTTGCCTGATACCACTACTGCTATGTTACATTTCTAATACTCGTATGTGTTACTCGGCTTGTAAGGGTCGCAAAATTTTCCCTATATACATTACTAGGATTGTTGAATTGGTTGAGTTTGCAGAATTCTGTGATATAATTCTCCATGTTCGGTAAATTTTTGTGCTGATGAATGCGGAGATAGCATAGTTTAAAGTTAGGGATCAAATTAACAGAATTCATATGTTCCATAACATTGAATACGTTGCTGTTTTTGTTCAATTACCTAGCTGTATGTTGTATGGGCATGTATCGGAATGCTGATGGTTGTAACTGCCTGTTCAGCATGTAACGGAATGCTGATGGTTAGTTTCAGACTTTCAGCTGTCTTACGACTTACAGCATATGTAACAGAATGCTGATGTTTCTGTAAAAGGTCATATAGTCACCGGCCATAAGCATGGTGCCTGTTACGCATACTAAAGTGCTTATTTTGATATTGACGGGACTCAAATATCGCAACTGACCCAAAGTAGTATTTAAATCTTTCTGAATGACACCGATTCAGTTTTCGTCTAGCCAGTTAGGCAATTGAACAACAACATTATCATTACTGTGGTACCTTGAGCAACTGCAGGGTAATGAGTTCAGTTGTACACATCTTAATCTTGGACTTATAAAGAAAAAATGTTTTCAGATGATCCAAAATGAGAATTACGTCGTGAATTGTATGTACTGGTACAATATAAAAAGAACAACTTGTGTACTAAGTCATTTTACTTTATTCTATTATAACTAACGAAAGTATAATAATAGGTCATTTGATTGTATGCCTTTTCTGAAATCGTATGCAGCGAAGTTCTTTGGTTCTTGTTTTGATAATAACAGCACTATCATCCATATAACTACCCATCACAGTCCCCAACAAACTTTTTAACAAACAACTAATTTCCCGCCAAAAACTGGAAGCAGTCTATACAACAGAAAAGTACTATCTGAGCTGACAGTGACTCACGAACTACACTGTCAGAAAACAAACATCTCTAATTCTGTCTTCTTTTCGATCTCTTCTTCCCAGTTCCCACCATGTCGGATTCTGAGAGCCCGCTAGAAAGCCACAATTTCTGATCTATAGGATAACTAGTAAATAAACATAGTAACAACACTTTATCTAACAAACCAGGAAATCTCTAACTAACTTGCAACAGATTAACCAACTACTTTTCCCGCTAATACTGCATAACTGTATGTGTGCCAGCATATTATAAATAAACTACAGTTCTTTTACCCGTCATATCACAATTTCAGCTTTCATTTCTCCCACAAATTTTACAAAATTACAAGAACAACCAACCCCTTCTAATTCTTTCTACTTCCATCTCTTTTCTTTCCGTCTCGTTGAATTCAGATAATTAACAAGAAAATTCATCACTCCACCATGTCTGATTCTGAGAAAAGCTCGGCTTCTGCCAATGAAGAAGATATCCCGCCTTCAGTAAACACGTCCCAAGCTTTACCATACAAGTCTCAGTCATGTGCTGAATTAAGTAAATTCAGCGGTCTGCGTTCTGAATCTTCTGACGGCGAAGACCCAACTTTCAATCTAACAACTCTAAGAACAAGGTTAGAAGACGAAGAAACCACAGACGACATTCCTATGTTTACTGAGTTTCCGTCTGTAGAAAATCAAGAAATATCAACTGATGACGTTCTTTCTGAATCTTCTGATGAACACCCGCCTGTTAATCTAAGAGATCTAAGACGGAAGATATTAGATGAAAGTGCAGCTTCCCAAGAAGACACGCTTAACATTACCAATCCTTCAGAATTGAACCAATCATCCTGGACTTTTGTTTGCCATCTGAATTCTGCTAAGTATCTCAAATTTGCAGTGGAAGCTCTGAGAAATCCTGAACTTAGTTGCCAAGGCGAGGGAAGGATTGATGTTGATGATAATGGTTTCAATATCACGGTTCAGAATTCGACCAAATTTGTTGTTGGACATCTACGCTTCAAACCAGCTAGGGTTCAATGCACCAGGCCCTTGAACGGGAAGAGGTTCAGCTTTCTTCGATTTTCTCAAGAATTAGATTTTGTCGAAGATGAGGCTACTGTATTTCTTACCAATCATAAAGAGACTAATACACTCAATATCCGTTCTTTAATTGGTAAAATTTTCCTCTTTCTTGGGTTTATTGTAGTTTATTTGCTGTTTTTCTTGCTTGAAAATTTGTCGATTGAGTCGAACCAAGTCTGACCGGGCTAAAATAAGATATTTGAAATCTTGATGATAATGAAATATAATAATTTCTTTGGTTGTTTCATCATATAGAGTACAAAGTTAATTTCAGTGTTTCATAATTTAGGAACCAATTATTATCGATGTGTTCTAGTTGAGTTCCTAAATTAAGGCATCATATTATTGATCGAATAACTTTCTGTTATCTGTCATGAAATGTATTTCGTAAGTATGACTGTTTTCCCATTATAATCTGTTCCAGCTGATGAATTGTTTTTGTATAAGTAACTTTTCTGTAATTTTGCTGACAATCTTATACGGAAGATAGACCATGTGAAAGTGAAACTAACCTAACCTGAATTGACTCGACTCAAACCCATAGAACTGTTGTTGCAACAGAGATAGCAATTGCGACTGCAATCATACATTCACTCATGTTTACAGTGTTGTCTGTTATCTGATATGTGTGTTTTTTGTTTTGCTTGTTTGTTAAAAGGACACCAAAATACAACAAGAATTTTTGTTGATATGAGCACTAAAGCTGCTGAAATTCACAAGTTTCCAGACATGTCGCTCTTCTTTGCGGCTACTGTACCATCAGACGATTTCAGGCAAATGGTTGATTATCTACTCCAGCAACAACCGCCTCAACAAGGTTGTTATTTCTTGCGCAGTGTGAAAATATATAACTGGAATTCTGGAAATAACAAAAGGCGGAAAATGATGTCTTGCTCTAATCTCTTACATTTTACTCTCATATTGTGTGCCAGTTTCAGTTGACATCAAGGACAACAGCGCAACTCTCAGGGTAGGAAGCGATAACTCATCATGGACTGGCAACTATGCAATGCTTAGGGTAATTTCTCAAATACCATTCATTGTTCCAACAAAGAAAGATATCGTCAATCTGCATAAATTTAAAGGGAAAATTTCTGTTTTCATGTATTACAGGCTGATGGATGTTGCGCAATGGAAGCAGGGGAGAGTTACAGTACAATTTTTCAGTGGGATAATGCTGGCGTTGTTGGGACGTTGCAGAAGGCAAGGGAGTTGGATGCTGAGTTCCTGGTGCTCTTTCATGCTGGACGACCCAAGAATATTATCTTGAGATTCAGCCTCGAGGGCATGGGTTACCTGGAGTTCATGAGGGATTCTGCCGTGATAGTCTCTTCGACTCCCTCTAAGTAGATCACCAGAAGCTAGCTTGCTCATATACTGATGCACCATATTGTTTTTTGCTTTATATCACAGCTATGTTACATTTCTAATACTCGTATGTTTTGCTTCGCTTGTAAGGTTCGCAAGATTTTCCCTATACATTACAAGGAATGTTGAATTGATTAAGTCAGCAGAATTCTGTGATATAACTGCCTGTTCGTTAGCATGTAATGGAATGCTAATGTTTAGTTTCAGCTGTCTTACAGCATATAGGAGTCCTTTCTTCTAAATTTCTGCTATTTCAAATCTATGACTGTGTTCAATGGGCAGACGGCTGTATAGTCATAATACGGCATGTTCACTTGATATTGACAGGTTTCGAAAATCCCAGCTGACCAAAGTGCTATATGCTAATCTAGATCAGTTATTGAAATGAAGTTGAAAACAAATCTCACCCAAATGACACCAAATCTTATTTTATTCTAACTGAACTTAAACTGAGTGACCCGTATGTCACTACTCCAGTTTCTCAAGAAATGGCAGGGTGTGGGGATCGGAGGTACATAAGTACATTATCTTACCCATGTCGTTTCCAAATAATCCAAAATGAGAATTACGCCGTGACTCTTATTGTTCTACCTTACAATAAAAAAGAACACAACTCCGAATACAAAGCTATATTGTTCTACTCTAACTGAACTTAAACCGAGTGACTCTTATTATTACTGCAATTCCTTAGGAAATAACAGGGTGTGTGGATCAGTTATTTTGTTTTTCCTCAAGGCATAGCTTTTGACTTTTGTATGCTGTGAAGCCTTTGATTCTTATTTTGATTATAAAGTACAACCTTGCATACGAAAAGAGACACAAATAATTCAAAACTCGCCTCAAAAACGTCATTTAAAAAAACAATTATGTGTACATTGGACTGGTATTACAAATATAACAGTCCATCCAGAGTCTCCAACTAACTTGATAACAAACTACTTTTCCCGCCAAAAGTTAAAAACCAGTATGGCCGAATTAGTGTACACTGATATTGGCTGGACTCAAAATTTATCATACCATTTCTTGGTAGTTATATTGATTATTACTATAAAACTTCAATATCTATAAGTTTTCATAATTTGCTAGACCACATTTGATATATTTTTTGAAATCGATTCAATTTTACTTGTTATCTACGTCAAATACCTTTTAAAATAAAAAATAAGTCATTAAAAATTCCAAAATTCTAAAATTTCACACTATAATTAAAATATTAATCAGTTACAAAATTTGAAAAAAAAAAAAAAAAATTAAAAATTAAAAAAGGAATCATGTAACCGTCCATCCAGTCTCCAACTAATTTGCTAACAAACAACTACTTTTCCCGCCAAAAGTTAAAAACCAGTATACATATTACATATACAACATATGTACTACCTCGTCACATTAAAACACCATTTCTTACACAAACTACACAATCAGAACAACTAATTCTCTCAGCTTCCTTTTCTTTACACCATGTCGAACTACTCCGATATCGGCAACCTACCCGACACCTCAGATTCCGATAATTCACAAGAACCCGATGAACCAATAATTCCCATGTCTGTTTCTTCTTCAACTGATGTTACTGGATACACACAAGAAAACCCGACCACTGACATTACTGCTACTACGCCTTCTCAAGAAAACCCGACAACTGACAATGTCGGGCCTTCACAGCAACCACCCACTACTTTTGCTTGCAAAGTGAAACAAGCCAGAGTTCTGAAATTTGCAATCGAAGCTCTTTGCGATCCTGTACACAATAATAATCTACAGTTAGGGAGGATCGACGTCGATGTGGATGGGTTTAATGTAACAGTTGAGAACAAGAATGCAAATGTTGTTGGACATTTATTCTTGAAACCACCATCTGATTTTGGATGCATAAAGCCAATACAGGGCATGATTGTCAATTTGCCTGAATTATATCAGATATTGACTCGTTTTAACGATGAAGATCAGTTAGTAATTTTCCAGGACGACGGGGTTAACCAATTCTATTTCTGTAACAGTGGTAAGAATAATACAAATGTAACAGTTTCCTTTGAAAGTTGAGATTATTATTGTTGTTGAGTTTAAATCCTTTTGTGATGATCTGAGACGGATAATCTTGACTTTTTTTTTATGATTAATCTAACTGATTCATAAGTTATAGTAATGCAAAGCCCTGGAAACTAATTAATGTGGCCGGGCCTAATAATTCTGTACTAGATTCAAGTTTGATTTGCAAATAGTTGATTTCGATTCTCGCTCTAAGATGATGTTGTTTTCATGATTATGAGTTGTTGATTGTTGCGATTTTGATTCACGCTTTTAACTTGATCGAGTTACTTTGGTTAATTCATGATTTTTTTCTTTCTTGAAGAAATTGTATTTACATTGAAAGTAAGATTGAAGCTACGATTATTATTATTTGAGAAGATTGTTACGATTTTCTTGGATTTGTAGGAATATGATTACAGCTAGCTTTACAGGATTTTCTCGAAAACAACACTGCAATTCCTGTTTAATTAGCAAAATCATTTTAGATTTCAAATTTTTAAATTGGTCGTTCCGTCCATTGATTCATGTTTGATTGTCTGCGAGCAGGAACTTGGCCTACCGATGTGTATCATGTCGAATTACTCGAAAACAATGCTGCAATTCCAAAATTTCCTAAGTTGTCGTCTCTCTTCTGTGCGAATGTACCATCTGAGGACGTGAGGTCGATGCTTAACCATTTACTTGGACAGGTCCCTCATGAAGGTTCTTATTTCTTGCTTTACTCCATATTTTAGGATTAACAAAAGGCGGAAAATGATGTCGTAATGCTAAATTCTAACAATCTTATCTAGCTTGAATCTCTGCCTTTAGATTAATTCCTGGGTTTCCCCCTATTGTGTATTAGCTACTGTCGAGATGATGGAGAACACCGCAACACTAAAGGCAGGACATGATCAGAACAGATGGACAAGACATTATCCGATACTTGTGGTAACAACTCAAACACCATAACTTTATTTCGAGGAATGAATATTATATCAGTCATTTTATATAAAATTAAAAAGAATGAAATTTCATATATTGCAGGGAGTGGAACAAGGAAAGTGCTACCGTGCAAGTTTTGAGTGGTCTCGTGAGTGGTTGAACAAGGCAAGGGATATTGAGACTGCGCTTGCGTTGGGCCATACAGCAGAGCAGCCTACATACATCGTGTGGAGGTTCTACCTCGGAGAAGGGGAGTATCAGCTGGAGTATGTCAAGGAACCAATAATCACCGGATGTTAGCTTGCTCGATCAGATACTGTTACTAGCTCAGTGATACTACATACTATGTTAATAACACTACTAAACTCTGCTACATTCTCATATTTGTTGCCTAATTAGCG
This sequence comes from Silene coronaria, assembly GCA_028566215.1. Classification (NCBI taxonomy): domain Eukaryota; kingdom Viridiplantae; phylum Streptophyta; class Magnoliopsida; order Caryophyllales; family Caryophyllaceae; genus Silene; species Silene coronaria. The sequence goes on along the minus strand of JAOWBH010081244.1, from coordinate 6,920 downwards.
GATGTTAGCTTGCTCGATCAGATACTGTTAGTGTTGTTGACTTAATAACACTACTAAACTCTGCTACAGAATTTAGTTGATTGTTTGTGGAGATTCATGCTATAATCGCAACACATGCAGACCGCCTACTAATTAATTGTTGTGCGTATCTTACCAATTTATGATTTGAACTAGATAGACTCGCTAAATCGAAATCCTATCGTACTGGTTTAGTTCCACAAGGAGTGCTGCTAATAAGTCCAGAAGCAATTGCTAGTGCGTGTCTGACTATGATTGAAACCAGGCGAGTCTTTTCATCGTCTTCAATATCATGAAAAACAGTATCCGTGTTTGGAACTCAGCTTCGTTACCCATTCCAGCTCCGCATATATTGCATCAAGAATCACAACTGACGAAGTAGTATACACCAATTTAGACGAGTTATTGAAATGAACATGAAATAAATGGAAATGAACTCGAAAACTGTAGAATTATAGAATATACTTTATTTATAGGAGTATAATTGAGAGAGAATAATATTGAATGTTTATTATTGATTGTATATCTCAAAGTTATGTTTACATTGATATTGGTTATGGTATTTATAACAAACACTTAACCGACTTATGAGGCCCATAACTAACTTCTAACTAAAGCCCATAAGACTAACTAACTCTTAACAACTTATACAAGCTAAACCAATCTAATTTTATTCTAACTGAACTAAAATCGAGCTGAGTGGCCAGTATGTTAAATTTTAATGTAATCTACCAAGAAATTGCAGGGTGAGGGGATCGTAAAATTACAATAAAGTGAAACCCTTAGACTCATATATATAAAACTGTACAACCTTCCAACTACTTAACAAACCAATATAACCACCCATCCACAGTCTCCAACTAACTTCTTAACAAAAAACTAACTTTCCCGCCCAAAAGCTAACAGCATTATATATACAGCATAACTACTACTGCCTCGTCCCAATTCACCACCATTTCTTACACAATCACAACAACAAACATCTCCAATTTTCATTCTCTGCTTCTTTCCACCATGTCCAACTCCGATCATGAAAACACGGCAATCCCCATGTCAGATTCCGATAGTTCACGAGAAACCCAACCAATCCCCATGTCCGATTCCGAGAACTCACAAGAAAACCAAACAATTCCCATGTCTGATTCTTCAAGTGATGGTCATGGACCACCTACAAAACGAGCAAGAACCATGTACAACATGATTCAACAGCAAGTTGGTGTTACTGGATCCACACAAGAAAACCCGACTCACACTGCCGGACCTTCACAGACTAACCAAACACCCTTCCATTTAAGTTGCGGTTTCAAACATGCCAGACATCTGAAATTCGCAATCCAAGCTCTTTGTGATCCTGTACTCAATAACCTAGAGTTTGGGAGGATCGATGCTGATGTAAATGGGCTTAATGTCACGGTTCAGAACTCGGGTAACAATGTTGTTGGCCATCTATGCTTGAAACCATCTGATTTTTCATGTACCAAGCCAATAGAGAGCAAGATTGTCAATTTGAATGAATTATATAAGAAATTGCCTGATCTTGAAGAAGATGACAATGCATTTGCTATAATCCAGAATGAGGGAAGTGACGATCTCACCTTCTTTGCAATCGGTAACATCCTCCTCCTTTTCTTGTTTCAGTTTATGTTTGTTGTCATTTTCGTTGCTTGTAACTTGGAGGTTTCTGATTAGTTAATTTTAATTTCCGCTTTAAGTTTCCTTTGACAGTTGAGATTATTATTGAGTTTGTATCCAAGATATTTTTGGATGAAACAAATCTTATATGTAATGTTCTGGGTCCGGATAATCTCAACTGTTGATGATGAACTAATCGATTTTTGTTCATGAATGCCTAATTCTGTTTTAGTTTAAGACCAACTATTTTACTGTCATGATAATTTTCGACTGACGTAGGATTGTTTTGTCCAATAACATTTTTGTAATCTCGCTGTTAGTCTTGTACTCCGTACTAGCTAGCTAATCTTGTATCTTGAGAACTCGACAGTTAAAACTGAGTTACCTATAAGTCTATAAATAGCAATGGCTTCTTTATAAGTCGGAGCAGTAAATTCAGTATTTGTGGTCTATACAGTAATTTTTAACTGTCACATTCGTTGATGTTCGATTGCCTGCGAGCAGAAACTATGTCAACTGTCCTGTTTTCTGTTCAGTTACTCGAAAACAATGCTGAAACTTTACCTGACCTTCCATTCTAGCATGTAAGACTGAATAATCTTGACTGTTGATGTTGAACGACTTGATTTTTTTCCGATGATTAATCTGTAACTAATTCTGAAATTAGTAATGGAATGCCTTAGAAACCAATTGATGTGACCTAATTCTGTTTTACAGTCCAGAAAATTTTCATATAACCTTTTGTTTTGTCATCTTGCTGACAGTCTTATACTTAGAAGCTAACGATGTATCCCGACTATCGAGAACTCGACAGTTATAACTACCAATGGCTTCTTTATCAGATGGAGCAGTAGATTCAATATTTCTGATCTATACATTAATTTTTGACCTTCCATTCATTCATGTTTTATTGTCTTCAAGCAGGATTTGAAGAATCTGTTACGTTACTCGAAAACAATGCTGAAATTCCAAAGTTTCCTGAAACGTCTCTCTTCTGGAAGGCTGTTGTACCATATGATCACTTCAACGAGATGCTTAAAGTTTTACTTCAACAGGCCACTCATGAAGGTTCTTATTTCTTGCTTACTATGAAAAATCCACTCCATATTTGGGACTGACAAAAGGCAGAAAATGATGTCTAAAGTCTAAATTCTAACAGTCTAACGTGAATTTCTGCACTAGCTTGAATCTCTGCCTTTGGATTAATTCCACGATTTTTTTCTCTATTGTGTACTGTATTAGTTTTGGTCGAGATAACGGAGAACTCTGCAATGCGGATGCTGATGGTTAAAATTGAGAACTCATGGAAAGCGGAGTATCCCATGCTTCAGGTAACAAAAACACCATACATGTTTCTCTACAAAGGAATACCTCGTCCATTTTGCATCAAATTTAAGGAAATTTTCTTTACTCCATTTATTGCAGGTCGCAGGAAGGCGGGGGGTGGAACCAGGGAAGAACTACTGTGCAAGTTTTCAGTGGACTAATGCTCAGTGGTTGAACAAGGCAAGTGATATGGACACTATGTTCGAGGTGAGCCTGCATACAGAGCCTCTCACATACATCGTGTTGAGTTTCGTCATCAAAGATGTGGGGTGTCTGGAGTATGTGAAGATACCCATCCCATAATAACCAGAAGATTTTAGCTTGCTCGGAACCTCGGATCCTGTCATCCAGTGATACTACTATGTTAGAACACTATAGTCTATATACATTCTCATATTTGTTGCTTGGCTTGTAATAATCTAAACAATTTTCCTTTACGTTGATAGAGTTCTTGACTTGATCTAGTATACAGAATTCTGTGATCGCATTTTCAGAGTTGAGTTGATTGTTTGTGGATCTTATTTTCAGGGTTTTTGATTGTTTGTGGAAATTCATGCTGTAATCAAACACATGCGGACCGATAGACTATTTCGTCGTTGCATGTTTCTTGCCATCTTATAATTTGAACTAGACTTGCAGAATTAAAATCCTGCACTAACTGGTTTAGTTGGGTTGGATACTTCACATGAGCATAATACATGACCACACTTTTTGCCAACACATTACACATATGACATATCTGAAGTTCCTGTCTTCATCATCATTTGTACAAGTAAGTAATAACTCATTGTTCAAATACTACATTAAAATGGATACATTGCAAGAGAACATGACGAGTATGACGCAAGAACAGGGTCGAAATAGCATACCAGGAGGCAACAAATATTGTATACATGAAATTACATGATCCAAACATGCATAGCCTTGATAAGTAGTACATCCAGTTTGCATTTTCATGAAATTACATAATTTCTTGATCAGGGGATGCTAAGTGCTGAGATGTGCAGGTTTGTGTGGTGTCCACCTTCCAGATTCGAAATTCAAGATGAGCAAGTTCTTCAGTCCCTGATCTTAAGATTGTCATGGTCAGCCTACACATCCTCTGCAGGAAGTATTTCCACATCACACCCTCATTTCTCAAAGAGGTAGCATCTACTGTCTGATATAGTAGATACAATGCTAATATGCTCACTGAAAAGCGAGTGATCTGGGGAAGGAGGCTTCCTGCTTATAATGCTGATTTCCCAAGCATCAGACAAGAAAAAGTCCAAAAATTTTTTTTACCAATGATCACCACAAGAACAAGCACCGTCATTGAAATGATGGTACCGATTTACATCTCTTATAGTGATTTCCCTTTGAGTCAGCTTGGAGACAAATTTAATGAAATCGTGACAATCTTCACAAGCTCTGAGATTCTTGGTGATGAGCAGCCTAGTTCCAGGAGGGGTACTAATAAGTCCAAAAGCAATCGCTAGTCTCTCACTATGACTGCAAACCATGCGAGTCTTTTCATCATCTTCAATATCATGAAAAACAGTTTCCGTCTTTGGAACATACCCAGCTTCATTCACCAGCGTTGTTACCCTTTCCAGCTCGGCATATATTGCGTCAGACATAGAATGAGTGGTGTCTCCTGACAGAAAAGCATGAACTTCGTTTTTCACTTCAATCCAACTACAAGCCACACTTTTCTTAATTCCTCTATCAGTCATCAATCTTCTCACCCTTGCTACTCCATCCCACTGCCCTGCTTGTGCATATATGTTTGACAAGATCACATAATTCCCAGAATCGTCAGGTTCAAGCTCGATGAGCTTCTCTAATGCCAATTCCCCCATTTCCACATTTTTATGTATCTTACATCCATTTAGCAATGAACCCCATACAGCAGAATCTGGCCTGACCCGCATTTGCAGTATGAGATCATGAGCCTCTTTCAGTCGACCAGTATGACCAAGAAGATCAACCATGCATGTATAGTGTTGCACGGTAGGATCAATACCATAGTCTTCTACCATCTTATTAAAATATCTCCACCCGTCATCCAAAAACCGACCATGACGACAAGCTGAAAGGACCCCGACAAAGGTAATGTGATCAGGCTTATAACCTTGCCTAATCATTTCCTCAAACAAACATACTGCATCATTGGCATAACCATGCATAGCATAGCCAGATATCATTGTGTTCCACGCGACAACTCTTTTCTCCCGTAAGCTCTCAAACAACCTCCTGCCAACCCCAACCGACCCACATTTTGTATACAAATCAACCAGAGCAGTCAACACCTTATCCTGAGAGGCAAACCCTTGTCTCAGACAAAACCCGTGAATCTCCCTTCCATGAGGAAGAGCAGCACTATTAGCTGAAGCCGAGATTACAGTAACCAATGTAGCAACTGTAGGCCTCTCATTTTCAAATGCCATTTGACTACACAAGGACAGGGCATCTTCTGGATGCCCATTATGCGCGTAAGCAGCAAGCATCGAGTTCCACAAAACAACATCCCGACACACAATCTTATCAAAAACAGCCCTCGCACTCTCGACACAACCACACTTAGCATACATATCAATCAAAGCAGCACCTACAAACACATCATTCTCCCACCCAGTACGCACCACATGCTCATGAATATCTCTTCCCTCCTTAACATTCGAAAGTGCTGCACACGCCTTAAGCACAAACGGGAACGTAAAATTATCCGGCACAAGTCCATAGTCAAGCAACTGACGATACAACGATATTGAAACGTTATACGGTCCCTCCCAAGCATACCCACGTATTAAAACATTCCATAAAAACAAATTACTCTTAGGCATTTCATCAAACAGTTGGTGTGCATAACGTAATTCACTACAATTACAGTACAAATCAACTAATTTTGTAGCTAATATAACATTTGAAGATAACCCAGATACCAAAATTTGTGCATGAATCTGTTTACCAGGTTCAATTGCTCTTTGCTTGATACAAACTTTAAGAAATGAAACACAATCTGCAAATGATAAACAAGAAATGGGTTTAATAAATTGATTAGTGCGTGAAAAAGGGTCATTAGTATCCTTGTCATTGATGTATACATTGTTTACTGATGAAAATGAACGATAATGTATGAAATTAGGGTTTTTGAAAGTTCTTAATTGAAACATTAAGTAATTGCATATTGATCGCATTGGTACTAAAAATGATTATTTTCGAGTGATTTGCAACCACTCAAGTGTTACGAGTAGTAATTTACTCCCTCTCTCCCGTACATTTGTTCACCAAAAAATTACTTCGAGTTTTGTTTCTTAATTATTTTGTTTATGTCAATTATTTTCATTGTAATTGTAAAACATATCCAAATGGTTACCTTATGATAAAGAAGCTGCCCGAGTAGTATTTAAATCCGTTTTATCATTAAAACAAATATTGTTGTCAAGTCAGGCTAGTTTCTTCAATCAATAGGCTCAACGTTACTGTGTAAGTGAACGACTTTTTACAACGTACACACATAAGCCAACGAAATAGACTAGTACTATCGGGCAGTGAGAAATCGTACATTAAGGCATTATCTCAAACAAATTCGTTTAGAGAAGTGTTTCAATCTAAAACCCTAAAGTTAATCAATCGTGTCAAGAGCACAATCTCAGGCCAAAATGTTTCCATAAGCATCTTATTCCAGCATAAATGTTACTGTATATTCTTAGTGCTCAGATTCAATTACCGTGGGTTTCTTATCATTGTCTATGTTTTTTCTACGTTAACATCAATGCATAGATGTGCGGCAATTACATAATTATACGAAGCTTTTTTCAAAATAATGTTTGAAAATAAAAAATTTGTCATTTTGGTTAGGAATCAAAATTAATTGGCAAAATAGTGTCCAACTAGGCATGGTATATCCAAACCAAGACAACTTGACCCCACGTACAACTTAATTAACTTAATCAATGGAC
>JAOWBH010081133.1:0-14663 GCA_028566215.1 Silene coronaria | reverse complement strand
ATCCCAACCTTTCGTCATGTAATCAGGTACGCTTCCGCATCTAGTATTTACCGAATAATTTAGTATGAAGTTTATGGCCTTTATTCGGATTAATTCTTACATTTTCTACTTATAAGCTCAATAATTCACAATTTAACACTAATATATTTGAAATTCCAGCTTTTATTGTGAAGCTAGTATCGAATCGAGTCAAATTGAATCTCCTAGTATGACAATTGAGAACTTAAGCGTAGTACAAACGAATCGAAGAACTGTATACAAAGTATACTACGGAGTACTATATATATAATAGTTTCGTACCAAATACAAATACTTCAATCACAAATACATTTGATAATGTAAAAGTCCTAAAAACAATAGGTTGAGTGCCTGAGTGGACCAACTTCTTTCATTTTTATTATGCACCCTAGGTTGCAATTTACCCTAGCGTTCTACGAATTTTAAAATAATTCACATCATTGTTACATAATCAAATCCATACCTATACGAAGTAAATAAAACCTACTAAATATTAAACAGACAAAAGCATGCACTGATGCACATAATCACAGACTTACACTAATAAACTTAATGAAAATTCCGTAATCAAAATATACATATCAACCAAAGATATGTGTATCCAATGCGGCAATGCACGCACGATAAATGTATGTCCTTACCGTCTCACATAGTCACAGGTAGACTTGGCAAACGGGTCAACCGGATCGGGTTACTTCGAGTTTGAGATATTATCGGGTTAGTTCGAGTTTCGAGTATTTTTCAAGTATGTTGGTCGGGTCATTTTCGGGTTCGGGTCAATAATTAAGAGATATATAGTACATTTATTATCATTTCGCGTTATTTCATATCTTTTTTGATCAATTAAAGTTATGTTTTGTCGGGTCATTTTTGGGTCGATGGTTTTGGGCCGGGTCATTTCCGGATCAACAAACCTCGGCTCATGTTCGGGTCAGGTCAGGTCATTTCGGATTTCGGATCACATTTGGGTGTTGTTGTTCGGGTCAGGTTGATTTTGTCAGGTCTAGTCACAAGTCTTGCAATAGTCTTGAGAAGTTCTCTCCATGGATTAAATAACCAAGCTATCCACTCACTTAGTATTGTACCTGAAATTTCGAACCAAATTGCACGGTTAGTAATAGATAAGAAAGACTGTGATATAGTAACATAATACGGAGCAGTAACTAATAAGGAAACACAATATTAACTTAGCAATTAACTAATCATAATTGTAATATATATTATACACATAAATAATAAACAAAGAGTAGATCCAACGTTAAAAAAAAACAGAAAGCAACAAAAAAAAAAAGCAGAGAATTTAGATGGGATTGACTTCATTAGAAGTTGTATGTAGTCCCTTTTATAGGTCAAGCTAAATAGAAGTTTGAACTCCTTAAAAACTCTTATTAATTAATTAATATAATATTATATGAAGTTGTTATATGAATTAATGATAGACGTAGTTAGTTAGGGGTGAATTTCCATTAATATAGAGACACATTTTTTTTATATTATTAATAGCTTGAGAGTAATTCGTAAAACTTAGACTCTCTGTAATCGCTCGAAAAAAGCTTCTGTAATCGCTCGAAAAAAGTTTCTGTAATCGCTCGAAAAAAGCTTTCTTTAATAATATAGATAGATAGATAGATTAAGTGTTTTTAAAATTTGTAACTTCAAGTCTTTTTGTTCAATTAGAGTTCTATTTAGTCAGGTCATTTTCAGGTTTGGTGGTTTTGAATCGGGCCATTTCAGGTTGGGTCGGTTTGGGTAAACAAAGCTCGGATCCTGTTTGGGTCAGGTTGGGTCGATTAGGATGACATTTGACGGTTCTAGTTCGGTCAATTTCGAACCTCAGGTAAGCTTTTTCGAATCGGGTTGGATTTATTAGGGTCTAGAGTCCTACATAGTACATACGATATCTAAGTAACTAAGTAAGTCACAATAGATTTGTACAAATCTACAATCTTTATTATAGTTCTACCTTAAGACGGATATCTCTTTTGAAAATAAAACAGGTTAAATAACATCTCATTCGTACAGTTGTACAGGTGGGAGTGTAGAACAAACCTTTTGTCAATGTACAAATTCTCATTTAAGACGTTAATTATCCGTCTTAAGCTTAAGACGAGTCAACTTCATAACAAATCCCCCCATTTGGCCACTTGTTGATTGTTGTCTAGGAAATGCTAAAAGTTTTGTCATTATTTCCCCCAGGATAGTATTTGATCTGTCTTAATGTTCACCTTAAGGAAGACTTACCGTTGACAATGTTAATGATACATTTTGTCCTATAATATTTAACCAGTCTTAATGTTAAAACGTCCCATTATATTTTCACAAATTCTTACTTGTGACGGATGATATTCGTCACAAATAAGAGACGGATACCATTTCCACTCACAAAATATCCATTTAGGGTGGGTGAAGAAGCACATGGAAGGTCCCACCCTTATCCTCTCTACCCATTTCCTCTCACAGACTACCCGTCTTCAATTCCTATCCATCACCAAGATGAATTGTTATATTTTATTGTATGTCAAACAGATGAATTTGAAAAAGTTTGTATTTTTCTTTCCGGTTGCCCACATGCTGTCATTAGTAGTATTACCTGCCCTCCTCTCACTTTGTCCTTTGGATCTATATATCAAAATCACTTTCCTTAAAATCATACTGTATTGTATATGAATTGTATTGTATCTAATGTAAACTACACCTGAAATGTGATAATAGCGATAAAAAAGTGCTACAATAATAAATATATAAAAACGACTTATTTTTAACTAATGTTGACGACTTATTTCTTAATCAGTTGAATTTTATCAATACTTCGTTTGGTTCAAAATATGGGAATGAATTGTAATTACGTAAATATGGAGTTCGAATCCCATACTTGCTCATAGGTGTTTGGTTAGACCTTAGAATGGAGGTAGTAGTAGTAATAAGGTGGAATGAAGTGGGGTCGTTTGGTTCAAAGTATTAGAATGGATTGGAATGGATTGTGATTCCATAAAGATATGAAGTTAGAACCCCATACTTGGTCATATGTGTTTGGTTAGACTTTGGAATGGATGTAGTAGTAGTAATAAAGTGAAATGGAGTTAGAAACTTGGGGGAGGGGTAGGTATGAGATTCCAAGGGGTTGACATGGAGTTAGAATCCATTGGGTATCCAACTCCATTCCAAAAATCCCCAACCAAACACTAGAATGAATTGAATCCATTTCAATCCATTCCAAAAGCTCCAACCAAACACTCAATCTTGAGGGGACGGGATGAGTATGAAATTGTAAGGGGTTAGAATGAAGTTAGAATCCATTGAATATCTAACTCCATTCCAAAAATCCTCAACCAAACACTAAAATAGATTAAATTCATTCCAATCCATTTCAAAAGTTCCAAGTAAACACCTTTCTTTTTTGGGGAATATACTATAATTTATATTCTTGTTACATTTTGAAATTGATATAGGAGTAATTTATAAACATAATTTACCTTATTAATGACTAAAATCAACTCCGTACTAAAGAAAACATATAATTAACACTTGACAGTACAGTAACAGTAGTGTGGCATTTCCACTGTTATTTCCTATAGTAAGCAATGGAATACCCTTTTTTGTTTGCAGTATGACCCATGTTTTGCAGCAAAAAACAGCTCATTCTTACACACACAGTCACATACCAATTACCTCAATAACATGCTCATCATCTCTCCTCACTTTCTCCAAATCATCAAATACCCACTTCAATTCCTCACATTTACATCCAAACATGAAATCTTTCTGCATTTTTTCATTAATTATCATCTTAATTTCACTCCCAACAACAAAATCAACACAACCCATGAACTGTTCAGACACTAGTAGACTATGTTCATCATTCTTAGCTCTCAAACCCACTTCAAATCAAACCCTTGAACTCTTACAAAGCATGTTTGATGTGTTACCAAAGGATATAACAGTTGAAAACAGTAAAAAAGATTACATTTTTGTGAAGAAGAACTGTTCTTGTGACCCAAGATTGAGGAAATACTTGACAACAACAACATATACTGTCAGAAATAGAAGTGGTTTAGTGAATGATTTAGTGGGTAATGCATATCAAGGTTTGGCATTTTTGCCTGATATAAATAGTACAAGGAATGCTAGGGTTGGTGAAGTTGTGTCTGTTAGATTGTTTTGTGGTTGTTCAAGTGGTTTGTGGAATTATTTGATGAGTTATGTTATGAAAGATGGTGATACTATTACTTCTTTGGCTAGCAGATTTGGTGTTAGTATGGATAGTATTGAACAACTTAATAACATTTCTAATCCTGATGATGTTATCGTTGGTGCTCTCTATTATATTCCATTAAATACAGGTTATTGCTCTCTCTTACTACCCTTCTTTTTCTTAATAATGCCTGTGAAATCTTCTTGGGTTATTCGGAAACAGCCTATTTGTGTTGCGTACATCCGACTCTACCTACCCTGCAATTTGCGGGAGCCAGTGAGGCATGGGGTAATGTTGTTGTTATAATGCATGTGGAATCCTGGATTTGCTCTTTTTCTTTATAGTTTTGATGTGATTACCTTAATTATGGCATACAATATGATTATTTATTTGATTAGTGGGGGAGGAGGGACTGTTAAATAAATCTAGGAATTTATTTACTGTATAGCCACTGTTGATATGTCTCCATTCTCCAATTCTGAACCGCCACAGTGAATCTGGACCGTCTTTTTTTTTTCCTCAAATAGAATATCAGCCGTTAATACGCAATTGAGAAGGGAAATGGAGAGGATCGCCATTGGTCTGAGAGTGTGTAAATTGTGATTGTGAAGATATCTAAGGATGTGAGAGATAAAAGGAGAGGTATCCAAATACTTTAGATAATGCAAAAGAGTTAGAATATGGCCTGTGTGGGGGGTGATGTTGCAATGTGGCATCACCCCCGGAGAAAGCAAAGACTATGTAGTATATTAGTAGTGTATCTTTTAACATAAAGGAATTTCTTTGAATTCTTTGGACATGGCATAGTGTGAAATGTAGATGCGACTTTTTGCTTTAGAATTGTGAGGAGATGTTCTGCCTCCAAGATGTTGGGACCCCTAAGAAAATTGTATTTTGGACAGCGACTTGATTCTAAACTAATATATATGCTTTTGGAGTCTCTGAAGCTTTTTAAAATCAGTTGTGTTACGACCTATGGTCTATTTGCAACCATTATTCTCGTGAGAATCTGTCTACAACATATTTGCATGCAGTAGTTATCATTTTCAAATCTGTTACCGTTTCATTGCTGAATGCATATTGGTAGATCATATATAGATGATGTAATGTCTTGGCTTGGACATTGAGACATCACACATTTTGAGGGCAGATTAGATGGCGAGTGAATAAGACAATCTGATGCACAATAATATCCGTAAGCTTCTACACAACTACGCATAAGGTGTGTTCTAGCTTCTCCTCATTCAAGGGGGGAACAAACAAAAAACTACATGTTTGGCAATGTGGACTGCTTTCTAATTGTAGTGCTTGTATAGAGTTAGCCACATTGCCTAAGGACCTGTTTCCTTCCAATGAAAAATTCAGATGAGTGATCAGTTATACTTTTAAACTGTCAAACTGAGGGTGAAATGTTTGGGGGAAAGGCAGAGATTGTCGTATATGCAGCCAAATAGTAGTTAACTCTACTTTCTTCGGCCCCCTTCAATTGCCATCAAGCTATAAGGCTCTGTTTGCAAGATATTGTTTCTGGAGATTTATCGCAAGACAATGGAGAGACTTATCGCATATGCAGCAAAAAATACTTGAGTTTCAACTTTCATGTTTGAAGGTCAAGTGTTTCTTAATGATGGATTCATGGGTCTCAAGATTGTGGCAAAATCTGGTGCGGAATTGAATTTGTGTGTTCGAGAAGAAGACGCAACCTTCTTTTATGATAAAAATAATCAATAAACGAGATAGTAAGCTAGAGAATTAAGATTTCACACACTGTCAACTTGACTGACAGAGATGAAGCTGTCACCTGGTGTAAAGTTTAATATATCACTGTGCTCTAAATCTAGATGATAAGATTCCCCTTCAACAATATTTTTGATGCCACTTTATCAATATATAAATATGTGCATTTGTGATTGTTTGTTTCATATTCTGTCGATTTGGTGCTACTTATTTGTAATTCATGCACTTTAAATATTTATTTTGCCTCCTGCACTGATTTTACTAATTATCTTACTGTCCGCTCCAGTTCCTGGTGATCCATACCCTATAGAAACTAGTATTTCACCGGCTCCAGTTCCTACACCATCTACGAGCAATGTAACAGGTACGCCTAGCTATCATTTCTTGCTAGAAATCATTTGTCTAATGTTTAAAATGAAAAGACATTGAGTTGTTACGATCCTCTGACAGAAATTATCGGAAATCAGAAGAAGCACGTGCCCTATGGATGGATAGTTGCAGGCTTGGGAATTTGCTTAGCTTTGGTTGTCATAATTGTTTTTGTATGTATTATCTGGAGGTCATCTATCTGCCACTCAGAGGGTCAAGAAAGTCGTCCTGAAGATTCTAGCGGAAGGCGTGCCCATAAATTTCAGATTCTCAGGAATTCTAGTTTCTGTTGTGCGTCTGGAAGGTTCTGCAATAGGTCCGATGAATGGCAGCAAACCAGTGTCGTACAACCAAACAGCCATCACCAGATGAACATTCCAAGAGGTATCAATCTTTTTAAATCTGTTATCATATTTTATTAGTCGAGCCCAGCTAAATGACTGATATACATATTGGTTTATGCAATTTATACACAGAATTAAACAACCATGCTCCCTCTCTCCCTTTATAAAATACAAATAGAAAAACAAGGTTCCAAATTCCAAATTTATTTATGGACACCCATAAGTAGAAACTATCTAGTTTATTCATAGACAGAGAGATTACACGTCATAAATCAAGCTCATTGCCTACCCAATTTAAATCTTTGAATGTAAAATGGTCAAAAAGTAACTGATTTGCAATTGTAAGTCATAAATCTGGCATTCCTGTTACATTTTAAGACTACGATTTCTATTTGGGTGAAGCCTGGAGATCCAAATCACCCTGACCGACAAGGACGAGAGTCATTGCCTAGTATAGGCAATAATTAATCAGCTAGTGGAAATTATTGACATGTGCGGGCTAAAGGAGTAATGGCATTAACCTTGTATAGTATAGTTCATAAAATAAGGCTCTCTTCTGTGCAAAATTCATGTTTGTCTCACTGTACATTTTATCAATATGCTGCAGCCATAGGAAATGAGGCTTTTGAGGTGGAGAAACCTCATGTATACAAATATGAAGATATCTTGACTGCAACTGATGGATTTTCTGAAGCAAATCTTCTCGGGCATGGAACATATGGATCTGTGTATTATGGCTTCTTGCATGACCAGGTATCAATGCATGCTGCACTGAGCATTGCAGATCTGCTGCAGAATGTGTAAACATTGGGCGGCCAATCTTGAAGAATTCAGGGTCCTCCGACTCTGGAAAACTGACTATTTAAAAAAGTTTACTCCCGAACTTATGCATCAAAGGTTTAAAATTTTCAACAGGACACCACCATAAACAATTTTTCTAGGACTTCGTCGGCCACTGTATTTAACTGTATGAATATTTGTTTGTTAGAATCAATTGCCGTGGACAATGTCAATGAATCTAAACTCTTTCACTAACCTTTTCTTATAGGAAGTAGCAATCAAGAAAATGACTGCTACAAAAACTAGAGAATTTTTGGCAGAAATGAAAGTTTTATGTAAGGTTCATCATACAAATTTGGTAAGTTTTTTAGTAAACAATGACACTTATTCTGACCTTTGATTTTTAAACTATCCGATGCAAGTTACCTTCAGTTGATTCACCAAGAATGAACTCGTTCCATTTTCTACCCCTTTTGTAGGTGGAATTGCTTGGTTATGCAGCCACTGATGAAGACCTGTTTGTTATTTATGAATTCGCACAAAAAGGTTCACTTAAGAGCCATTTGCACAATAAAGGTGAGGTCATTTGGCTGCTTCCGTAACATTCCTTTTGGTGAATCTACACGTGAGCACCTGCTTGTTTTCATCAGATGTCGTCTTGGTTTCTTCTTTTCCCCCAAAGTGAAATGCCAATGAGTCTATTTCTTGTTTGTTATGGTTATTGAAAACATTAAATCTAGAGTTCAACAGTCATATTCGGGAGGAGGTAGACATGTTGCTAGTATACTTACTAAACTTCTGTTTAGTTCCCCCTTTCAACCTACCAACTCTTAATCAACTTAGCTTTTCCTTCGAAAGAACAGTGGGTAGGGGCTGAAAGTCCTGAAACACTCGTTTAGTAGGTTTAATTCTAAGACATGCCGTCGTGAATAGACCTCAGTTGTAAAAGCCAACTATTCTCTATTTCTGTGCTGCCTTGCATTCCTCACACTGTATTTTCATGCTATTATCTCCTTGTTAATTGTGTTTTATAACAAGGCTGAACATTTTGTCCAAGACATGTCGTCTTTGACTATTCCTGTGCATAACCACCACATCATTTCCATGGTGTTTGAGTAATAGCATAAGTTTGTTAATATGCATTCCACACCCTTTCCATGACATATGGTTTTGTACTTGCTAACATTTGTTTTCAACAAGTAATTTTATTGATACTACAAGCCATAGCACTACAAAAGAGTAATAACCCTACATACCATTGTTAAAGTTCGTAAGTCCAAACCAACAAAGAATTGAACCAAGGTGAAGGGGCAAGAATAAAACAAACGAAAAATAAAAGGGTATATAAAGTCAATTTCTTGAAGTTCCAGAGGTCGACATGAGACTTATGTCTTCTGATGATTGTTGGTTGCATAGGGAATACACCCCTTTCATGGATCATGAGGGTTCAGATTGCTCTTGACGCTGCTCGAGGTTTGGAGTATATTCATGAGCATACAAAAGCTCATTATGTTCATCGAGATATTAAGTCGAGCAATATTTTGCTTGATGGAGCATTCAGGGGGAAGGTATTCCTTGAGCCATATCCTTCATAGTCCATAATTCTACTTATGTAAGCTTTGACTGGTTAAATCTGCATCATCTGATTTACTTCTTCATCAATTTCAGATCTCAGATTTTGGGTTGTCAAAACTCATTGGTACGGCCGGAGATGGAGATGCTTCCGCGACAAGAGTTGTGGGAACTTATGGTTATCTCGCCCCAGAGTGAGTGAAATTTCCAATTGGTCAAAATTTCTCTTTCTCCTTGCTTTTCACTCTTTAGTTTCGGGACTGGATTTGGGTCTAAACTATACACAGGATGTAAATATGTAATTTGCACCTATCTCACTATTCTCTTGTTTTTAGCTTTTGAGTTTTGACTTGTCTCTTAAATGGGCTAAAAAGGGATTCCCGCATCTTAAAAATAGAGGAAGAGAATTTGTACGTAACATTATTTGGTATTTGACGATTTGAACTTTATTTCTAAAACATTTTTCGAGTATCCTTTATAATCCTTTACAAGCACTCATATTTCAGATTAGTAATTTGTTGGTGATGAGTCTGATGACGCATATTTATTATTAATAGTCATGCTGACTTGTTGAGTCCAACTCTTGGAATCTGGACATGTTACGCATCCTAGACTCGCGATTGACTAGCATCAAGTGCATATCCTGCTTAAAACCTTGAGTCAAAATCGTTGTAGGTACCTAAGCAATGGTCTGGCCACAACCAAAAGTGATGTTTATGCTTTTGGGGTCGTTCTTTTTGAAATGATATCGGGAAAGGAGGCTGTAATAAGGATTGAAGGCATGCCAAAAGGTCCCGAGAGGCGTTCACTTGTTCCCGTTGTAAGTACTCTTCATGTACCATGAAGAACCTTCTGTCATTTCTCTATAATGCTCTCCATGTTAGTGATACCATGGATGTTGTGAAAATGCAGATGTTGGCAGGTCTAAAGCAAGTGCCTGATTCCATGAGCATGTCGAACTTTAGGGACTACATTGATCAAAATCTCATGGATTTGTATCCACATGATTGTTTATACAAGGTGAGAAACTTGTTCTTGTAATAGTTTACTCTGGGTACTCGATGTGTCTAGCTGAAATTATCGGGTATGGAAATATGCAATGAGCTATTTGCCATCTCTCTAAAACTTACCGTGTTTTGTGATCGGAGGTAGATGACTAGATGTGTAAATGACCGACTGAGCCACTTGTCATATAGCCATACCTGTTAAAACCTGGGTTGGGTTACTGGAATCTCAAATTGATTCAAACTTCAGACGTACTCGTATTAACTCAACTAAAGGTGTATCATGAGTCATGATTAGGACATCACATAAAAAAGAGTATGATTACCTTTTCGGAGTGATGCAATAGGAAATTTACCTTTCACTGAATTTTTTAAATTACCATTCCGCTAAGCTATTGAGTCTTAAATAATAGATGTCCATATAAAAAACGAACACCTAAAAGTTACATAAGACGGGCATACATGTACGACGACCCCATTAACTTAATAATCAGAGTGAGGAATACATAAAGATTCCAGTTGGTCTTGCGCTCTTATGTAAAAACATTTCATGAAAGATTCTGCAACAAATATTTAGGTTTTTTAAGCCCTTGTCTGTGTTGCATCACATATACTCAGGTGGCAATGCTAGCGAAGCAATGTGTAGACGAAGATCCCATATTACGGCCAGACATGAAACAAGTAGTGATATCACTTTCGCACATTCTATTGTCTTCTGTGGAGTGGGAGGCAACCCTTGCTGGGAATAGCCAAATATTTAGCGGCCTTGTTCAAGGAAGATAGAATGACAGGACTAACTGATGACCCAGCCAGTCCTGGTTCAGGTTCAAGTTCAAGTTCCAGTTCATCAGTGATGACAGTGAGGACAATATTCTTTATATATGTTTCTCCTTTTTGCTTGTAATTATGTGTATATTCCTACAGAAGATGTTTTTTAATGGATGTCCATTCTTATTCTCTCCTTTTATCCTCGTAATTTTGTTTTATCGCCAATTCTTTGAATATTTGTAGAAGAGACTCAAGGAGTGTTAAACATTGCAAACGGAGATGTCACAATTTTCTTTATATTAAACTTCTCTGCACTTTTAACACAAGTATAAGCCGGGGTGTATTTGCATCCGCTTACTCGCCTTGAGCGGGGCCTTTGTTGCACTAGTATAATGTCGTAGTGGTTGGAAGTGGAGTTGCGGATGAATTAGTTGAGTGTTCGTTGTTACATCCACCCTTTTCTTTTCATCATCAGTAGTATACTGCGCCGGATATCAAAGGTTGTGATTGATAAAATTTCACGTTATTGCCATTAACGTTTCAGGACAATCCTACTCTTATCAGTTTGTGACTTTGTGGTATGAAAGTGATGAGCTTAACAATGAGAAATATGATGAGGCAATAATCCGGAATTTCGGGCACTAGAGCATTAAGGATTAAAATTGCTGTTTTTTTTTTTTTTTTATAAAATGCAGACGAATTCCCAAGTTTTTATTTATATCCAATGTACCATCAGCACTATTCTAAAATGACAAATACCTTGATATACAATAATTGAACCATAAAACATAGTGGAACCACTACACAACTACTTGCAAAGGGAAGCTAAGACCCGTCGTGGGGGTTCGAAAGATCTCCGAGAATGAAGAACAGCCCAGTTATCAATAAGTAGAACATCGCCTTTCTTCCATGGAATTGCAACACTTTCTTCATCAAGGATGTTCAGGCAATCGTAAACAATGTTACCTGGCAACGGTCTTCCATCACCAAAGGTAACTGCTTTTACAGGATCATTTAGTTCATCTTCCCAACCTGTGTAAGCAGCCACCATACTGTTGAACCACACCTTGCACTGTCTACTTTTGTCAAATTTGACGCCAGGGATTGGACCCATTATTGTTTTCACCCCGTTTTTCAACCATTCTAACTTCATTCCTAACTTCGCCGCCCTGAGAGGAAAACGAAAAGGTTAAGTGTGCGCAAGTAGATTTGACCAAACTAACCCCAGTTGAATAACATGATCCGAGTCAGACCAAAATAGAATAATCTGCTATAACCTAATTCATCAAGTAGTAGGCGGATCCGTTCTGATCTGAAATCACCCAGTGTGATAATGACTCTAACGTCTCTAAGTGCCTAATTTGAGACTACACTCAGGTTTATGCCATTTACCTACCTAACCAACAACAAAATCCTTTAACTGTCATGGATAGATATCACTTTACTCATAACCACTCACCCGAAATGACCCGACCCACGCTGGATGTACTTGAAATGGCACAAAACAGACTTCAATTCAAGATGACTATACCTGGAGTGCCTAATTTACACAAAATGGCCCAACATGAACCCAATTTGTGTCTAAATAACACATTTACCAACGACTACCACAGCGTTTCAGCTGCTCAGACAGTTATATTCAAAATGTTCTGATTTATAACCTATATCTGATAAATCTGATTTATACCCTCGTTGAAGATCAAGACTCGATTAACATAAGATATGCACCAACTGACCAACTCCAAGTTCAACTGAACCATTCCAAACTCGCCCATTCTTTACCAGAAAACGAGGGAATCAGTATTACAGTAACAAGGAGCATTTGAGGACTGAAAGCGATAAATTTTAAAATTAAGAAACTAGTATGTTGAGCACTTTTCTAATGTGTTTGAAGTTGGGACATATATTTGACCTCAAAAGTTATTACTCTGATGCAGAGGCTTTCTGATATACGCAGCAACATCACAAAAATGTTGCTTTGCAGGAATACCCAAGTTCAGCGTCAAATCTAATGCTAGCTTCTATCATATTGATCAGCTAAATATACTCTAACGAGGGAGCTAAGTCATCATTAACTGACTGCAACAAAAGGGTTACGGCTTGGTTGGCTAGGTTAGACTAAGATTTAGAAATCTCGTTTCTGACAGGCTACATTACTATCTTTGTTTGAAGTGAGCCACCAAGACGCTTTTGATGCCGATGGGGTACGAACCAAGTACCACCTCTCATTGACCTTATAGTTAGCAAGTTATCAGAGGGAACAAACAAGTCACTTAGTCGGGAATTTGGACCAATAGACCTCTTTTAACTTCATAGTAAACTCGTCTCATTTATATTTTCCGCATTTGACTTTAGTGGTCAGATGATATGACCTTGGGAAATATAGTACAGAATAGGCGTAAAAGTTTGAATATGATTATCTGAAAATAGTTGTAATGAATCACAAAAGCGCAGACCTTAACTCAGCAACACTCTTATCATCAGTCAAGAATGTGGATTTCCAACCGCGACCAATAGGAGATTCAGGATTGTCACCTTCACCTAATACTCGAGTATAGATCAAGCCGTGCTCTTCAAGTTGTTGAACAAATTCTGGGTGTCTTTCTTTCATCCTTTGATATATGATATGGCTAAGAACAATAGGAGTTTCTCCTCCACTGTTTGGCTCTACTTCACAAAAGAAAAACAATTTGGATGGAAACTCAGGAACCTGTCACGTACCATTTTCATTCAATCAAGGATCTAATTTCAATTACACAAACACTAGTTAGTGTAATAGCAAGTTCAAAAGGTTTTCAAAACCGATGCAAAAGTCACCCATAATCAACTTAACAAGATAATAAAACTTGGACGTGATAAAAAACATAGTCACGTTACTCACGTAGCATTGCTCTTGTTAGGGGAATAGGGGGTCCGGTTGGGTAGTGAATTTTACAAAAAGTCGATAATCTTAACCATTTTTTCTAAATTTACTAGCTAGGTTCTAAATTTACTAGGCCTGTCAAATTCATATGACAGGGGTGACAATAGTAAAAGACGGTTTTACACAAATATTAAAATCGGACCTGAGCCATTTCATGGTGAAAAGGGATTTTCTGATGAGGCGGAGATTCATTAGCAGTAAAAACACGACCAACAACGTTACTCCTAGGAGCAGCGCCACCGACATACGGAAGTTCATGGAACCCGAAAGCTTCAACGACGTGGTTGAAATCGTTAGCAGAGGAAACTTGAAAGCCACGGAATAGAATTGCGCCAGAGGAAATAAGGCGGGAAATTAGGTATTGTTTGTGGGATTTAATTGCATGAGTGAAAGAGGAGAGATCATTTAGACAATGGGTTGGGGTTAGAATAAGAGGGAATTGGGAATTGTTGTAAGGTTTTTGTTGAGGGAATTGAGTTTCTTTGAATGATGATTCCGCCATGTTTGTTCTGGGTTTATGCTTTTGATAAGTTGATGATGATGATTGCGAGTTAGTTAATCATAAAGTGGAATGGACGAATTACTCAATTTCTTCACTTTGGACTGTTATGCGTCTCTATTCACGAGGAAACTTCAAATGACAAACTCGATATTTTATAATAAGATAGTTAAGTGTCGTTTAGGTACCATATGAGAATTAAATTTCAATCAATGTTAGGGTGATGCTCTGATTTACTCAATTATGAATATAAATGACTAATATACCCTTGTAATTTATTAATCCTTGTTTTCCATCTTAATTCAATCCAATAATTATCCTAATTACTCACACCAATCAACCACCGGCCACACTAGTCACCGCACCACCTAAACCACCGGCCATTCCCTTGCCAGCCCTCCTATACCACCCGCATCACATGCACCACCGTCGAACGAACCCCTCAACAAGTAATCAT
>JAOWBH010081022.1:0-14664 GCA_028566215.1 Silene coronaria | reverse complement strand
AAGTACAGGGGTAAATATGACAGCAGCATTACTATCGCTCAGAAGTATTACCGCTCTGTCAGTGGCTATGCGGTATGTTCTTTTCGTGTCATGATCCTCTCCATTTACTTCTGTCCATTATCAACAGGCATACGACAGCATCAGACTTTTATTTCTGAATTTTGTAAAGTAGTGAACTTGAATTGTTATTAAGGCTTTTGTAGATTATCAGTGTAATTTTTGTGAAATGTGTAGGATGAGCTCCTATGGGCTGCAGCGTGGCTCTACAAGGCAACCGATGATGAATACTACTTGAACTACCTTGGCAAAAATGGTGATTCTCTTGGTGGAACCGGGTGGGGAATGACTGAATTTGGCTGGGATGTCAAGTATGCTGGTGTTCAGGTCCTTGTTTCCAAGGTACGGGTACTCCATTATATTGTTACCAGGAACACTGTATCTGAGGATCCTGAAAACTGTTCTGTACGATTTAGTTTATTCTTGCTAAAACAGTCAACAATTTTCATGTTATAATACGCAGTAGCATTAAGAAGTTTCCGAGTCCGCTACTGATGTTATATATGCATATCCAGTTCTTAATGCAAGGGAAAGGAGGGGTGTACAGATCAGTATTCCAGAAGTACCAACAAAAGGCAGAGTACTTCATGTGCTCATGCCTCGGAAAGGGAAGCAGAAACGTTCAGAAGACGCCCGGTGGTCTTATCTACCGCCAGAGGTGGAACAACATGCAGTTTGTTACCAGTGCTTCTTTCCTTCTCACTGTTTATTCAGACTACCTCTCATCGTCTCATTCGAGCATGCAATGCTCCGGCATGAATGTCGCTCCTTCTGAGCTCTTTTCCACTGCTAAATCTCAGGTACAAACATGCCTCCCCTTTCATTTACTTTTGACAACTTTGATGATGGCTACTGCATTGCTATGTACTTGCATCGTCTTTTTCTAGTACACTCACCTTTGTAAATGTACTAGGTTGACTACATTCTTGGAGACAACCCAAGAGCAACAAGTTACATGGTTGGATATGGAAACAACTATCCACAACAAGTCCACCACCGAGCTTCTTCAATCGTCTCCTACAAGGCAAACCCCACTTTTGTGGCTTGCAGGCAAGGATATGCCACTTGGTACGGAAGGAAAGCAAGTGATCCAAACGTTCTGACTGGAGCTACTGTTGGTGGTCCTGATGCGTATGACAACTTCGCTGATGAAAGAGACAATTATGAGCAAACCGAACCTGCTACCTACAACAATGCTCCTCTTATTGGGGTTTTGGCCAGGTTGACCGGTCACAGCGGTTATAGCCAGCTTCTGCCAGGTAATGATTCCCTTTTAATTTCAAACTCGTTGGTTTATAAACCCTCGTAATCTCTTAGGCAATATGTAATAGTGTTCGGATTTCTTGCAGTGGAAATACCAGATGTAAAGCCTGTATCCCCCAAGCCAACTCCTGCACCACAAGCTAAACCTACTCCAAAACCAAAAGTTAAACGTACTCCAGCGCCACAAGCTAAACCAGTTCATGCTCCAGGTATGGAGTTGCTTCCTCCTGTATCTTCCCTTTTTGCTGTTTATCATTCTGTTGCACGATTTTCCAGTCTCTCAGTCCTAAACTTATCTCTAGTGAGCTACTACAGTCTGAGATCATTTAACTAAAAGGTAAGTTGTGTAGCTGATTAAATCATGCAAAATGGTTCAGTAACGCGCTTCTATAAAGTAGCTATTATTCATTTAAATCTGGAAACCGTCTCTAAATTTTTAACATGTGGGTAAAGTTATAGACTTCCGTGCACCCCCAACTGCGCCCTTTTCAGTAACCCTTGAAGTACTGGGGTAATGTTACTGTTGGTGGCATTGCATTTGTACTGACTGGTTTCTTAATGGCAGCTTCATCGTCTACACCAATTGCCATAAAGCAGGAGAAGACATCTTCATGGGTTTTCCGAGGAAGAACATATTACAGATACTCAGCGTCTGTGACTAACAAATCCACGAAACCTATCAAGCACATGCAGCTCTTTATCAAAGGCCTATATGGCCCTATTTATGGCCTAACAAAGTACGGTAATTCTTATATTTTCCCAGCGTGGGTGAATTCTCTACCTGCCGGAAAAAGCCTTGAGTTTGTCTACATCCATGCCTCTACTCCTGCATCCGTTTCAGTTTCTACCTACACATTCGCGTGAAAAGCTGACTGAAGCAAGGAAACAGGTTTATTTTTCATGAACCTTGACTCATGGATGTAAGAACTGTGCAGTTAAAACTAGGTCCTGTCAAGAAAACATCTTTTTACTGTTTTTCATAGTTATAGCTCTACCTATTTTACTGGATTATAGGGCTGTAATAGAACAAAAATTTAGGGTAAATAAGTGTGAAGATAGGAGGACGAAAGGAGCGAAGGGACGATCAAAGATGAGTGCTCATCCTCTTTCTCCTCTATTTCTCTGCTTATATATATAAATGGTTTGCAGAGAAGCTGTGGCGCTTCTCGAGTGAAACTTATTTGGATGTATTTCGAGTCGTTTTGTTGCACTAAAATAGGAGTGTGTAAGTGATTTTCTCTACCTACTAATTTTGTGTGTGCTGTTGTGATTTATGAACTCTGCAACATTACTTTGTTTCTCTGGTATGAATATACCCTACTGTATTGTGCAACAACCCTTTTATGTTGACTTTCAGCCGATCTGAAACATAATTTTTTCGGTTCATAGACAAATTTACGAAGATCAGCCTAAAACCAAATGAATATGATCTCATAGGGTCAACAATTTTTCCAGTACATTCGACATAGACATGAGATCAATCTACAATTCACCTGTAAGTATCAAAATTCAGTGAATCAGATGGACTCGACTCTAGCCTCTGGTTTCTCCTGTTTTTGAGTACTGTTCAGGTAATGTTCATTTACTAATTATGACACCAACATCAACTTAGTATACATCCACATCTATAGCCTTATACAGCCAGTGAAAATTCTTAAAATAGTTCTAAAAACCAAGGAAAAAGGGTATAAACCGCCATACAACCGTATCTAGTCTATAGTAACTAAGAGTATCTACAAAACGACTGTAACAGAAAGCATGCAACGCAATATGTCGACTTGGAGCAAAGCTTTGGTATTGAACTGAGGTTAGTTTATTTAGTACTAGCCTCGAAACTCTGGAGCTGAACAACAATGACACTAATGTTATCATTACTTCCTCGAGCAATGGCCAACTCAGCCAGCATGGTGGCGGCTGCAGCAGAACAATTCCCTTGGACTTCCTGCAGCACCTTCTTACTGACCTGACCGTTGAAGCATTTCCTTACTAGGTCACACGCTGTCTCGTTTGTCAAGACATCCCATAACCCGTCTGTTGCTATCACCATGAACTCATCTGATGGCTCTCGTTTGCATATTTGAACCTCGGGCTCTGATGTCATGTATGGTTTAAGATTGTAGTCCCCTGCAACTGTATAGGTCAATAACTGTTTTCGACCTTCATGTGCAAAATCAGAATGAAATTTAAAGATACATACCTATGGATCTTGACGTTGAAAGAACGCCCAAAACACGACTACATTCCGAAGCTTCAACCACATTACCTCCTGCAGCTTCCACCCTTTGTTTTTCGTCAGGTCTATCGGGCTACACATAAGAACGTGGCACATTAGCATGCAATTAAAAACCGAAATGATCAGCATAAATATGAATGCAAACTCCTTGTTCTCATTCACCGATGTCAAATTAATTGAGCCCTCCGGATTATAAGGCTCGACTCAAACTATCATTCTTACATTGTTATTCCCTTCCTCGTACTCTTTAATATTACCTCGCGTACCCGTGTCGGACACCGGACACTCGGACATGGGTAAGACACGGACACTTCATTTTGGACCAAAAACTTGATTATTTCCATAAAATAGTCGAATCCGACACTCCGACACGTATCCGACCCGTGTCGGATACTTCTAACCGAGTCTGAGCAACATAGGTTATTCCTGCTCAAAAGATTTTTTCATCGGACGTAAGCAGATTTTGATAAATTTAATATTTAAGTCTAGTTTATATAAGGTAAATATATTGTTTTTTTCTATGCATTATTCTTATATACACTAGTGAAGTAGTTATATATTTTGACCCGTTTTAAACACATAAAACAAATAATGTTATCTTAAGGTAGTCTTACTAGTACGTGGTACGTAATACTCTGTCTTACGATACGAAAATAAATGAACCAGAAGAAAACAAAACATACCATGAAACCATGAATAATGCACAAAATCTTAGACGTGGTTATTAATTGTCGGAAAATGAGTTAGCACCACTCGGTGGCGCCCAATCTCGGCGCCACCCTCTCACATGCAATATAGGTGGGGACCCTAAAATAAAAATCTCCTCACACGCCTTATATTTCATGGATCCTCACTTACTGCAGGTGAGAGGGTGACGTCAGAATTGGACGCCACCTAGTGACGCTGTAGTATTATCCTTAATTGTGGAATGACCATAATACCTTATGATCACGTGACAAGGGAAAAGGGGCACCGTCACGAAACAAGACCGCTCTACAATCACCGCAATTAGCCACCACAATCACCTCCTTTCCTATAACCACCACCAATGCAGTCGACCCAACCGTCTTCGTTACATTCCGAGTATTGCCACGTACCGCAACCACACCCGCTTCCGCTACCTCAACATCCATCCTAGAAAAGCTAGTAGACATAACACACTCCCAATCCACATCCCTCCATCCTCCATGCGCTGCTACCTCCTCCGCGACAAGATGGTGTAGCCTCTCCCTACACTTGTAGGACACCTTGTGGCCCCCGTGTCCGTCAAATACAGCGAAGAAATCATAAGTTGTCTCTTCCTTGTCGGCCCCTTGTTTATCGTCGTGTTTATCGCCCCGTGTGAGTTGCATGAGGTTTGGGAATACTGTAAAGCTGTCTTCCATTGATCTCTGACGTCCGATTAACGAGATTAAACCGTGTCCAAAAGTTGTAGTATTGCTCATTTTTTGTTGGTTTTTGTGAGTTACTACTACTTCATCCGCTACTAGTACTCCAAATATGATATCTTCTGCATATGTCACAGAGTGCATATTTTTTAGTCCAAGTTCATTTCACTTAAAATGTTGATATTTTTAGAGTCTCTTATTTAAGGTGGTTCAACTCCCTTAAAATCCTTATATTTTCTTTTATTGGCGTCCGACCACGCCCAGATTACCTTTATTTATCATTAAAATTTATTTTTAATTAAATAAGACTATTGGTTTTATTAAGACACAAAATGAGACATAAATGTGAGACAAATGACCTCAACTTACTACTACAAATGAGTACTTGGGCCACGTCTAAATTCGTGGCGCAAGTGACAAATTCCCGTGGCTAAGGCACTTCGCCACGGGAATACCTTTCGTGGCGCAAGTGAATTTTAGCCACAGAAAAGGTTTTTCCGTGATACAAAATTTTTGTTAAGCCTTTGAATAATTTTTTCCCATGGTCATGTAAAATTACGCCATGAATTATAAATTTCCGTGGCATAATTCGTGACGCTGTAAAATTACGCCACGAATTATAAATTTCCGTGGCATAATTCGTGGCACAAGTGACAATTTGTTGTAGTGACTGTCTTACAAGTTAAAAAAGGATTTATTAGAGTAGAAAAAAATGGAGTGTCAATTTATTTTCACCATATTTATTAGAGAGTAAGTTTTGTGAGAAACAGTCTGATAATAAACTTTTGAATATTATTGTACTCCTAATTAATAACACAAACAATAAGTCTCTTTGTAACTGATATATCCATCACAAGCTTGTGACGGAAATATGACCCACTTGAGTAGATAAGACAAACATAAAGTGTCTACGGAGTCACAAATGTCTTGTTTTTAACTACTTTTGTGGGTTTTTTATTTAATCCGTCATAAATTTGTGACAGATAATCAGATATTGTCCATCAATTTGTGTAACACAAATAAGAGTAGTGCAGGAAAAATAATACCTTGGGAGAAGACCGGTGAAACTGATGAAGATTTCGTTGATGAAATAGACGACGGCCGTACCTTAGATCTCGGTTTTTTGTTTTTAGACAAGTTTCTTTTTCGATTGATTACAACTTCACTGCTACCGCTATTATTATCACCACCGTAACCGTGATCATCTACAAAAGGCATATTATTAACACGATCATTAAAATATCTTTTCTTCAGATGACTAGGATTATTATTATTATGTTGTATCTTTTCCACCTGAAACTTCATTTTTACTCCAGTATACTTGTACATAATTCCACATTTTTTTGTACGTGTTTGAAATACAAATAAATTAACTATTTTAAATATTGAACCTTTTTATATAGGTACTTAAGTAAGAAGAAATAAGAGACATAGAAGCTTAGTAATAGTTCTAAAAGTGACATGTGTACGTAAACTTGGTTCGGTCGATTATGAGTAGTAGTTTCTATTTCTGACACTTCAACAATATTCTTCTGAAATGTAGAATGAAGTTGTGAATCTATCTATTCATTGTTTATTCTTTTTCATTAAGTCTTATCTTCTAACGGATATATCCGTAACAAGCTTGTGACGGGTCAATTATCACCTATATAGTTAGATAAGACAAAAGATAAAGTACCTAGGAAGTTGCAAATGACTTATCTTTATCTAATCAAGTGAATTTTATTGACCCGTTACAAGCTTACGACGAATATCCGTCACAAATGAGAATTTGTGATTCTTTATAGATACGTACCATTCTTGCTAACTTAGCTTGCCAAGGTGGTGAATAGTGATATTAAGAGTGTGTAATGAATGACATGGCACAACCTCAATCCAGTTGATACTTTGTTGGAGAGTTTCTTTAGACCCATCTCAATTCATTTGTGACTGACATAAGCGTGACGTATCACAATTCTTCTCCCACTTATAATCGCACTTACTCTCTCAATTGTACCTTGTGAGAGGTTATCTGTGACGAAAAGTGTCCTGTCATAAATGAAAATTTGTATTATTATTAATAAGGTCTTTTTTAGTTGAATAAATTTGAACTGAATTGAGGTGAGTTGAAATGAATTGAGCTTTATTAAGATGATTAAAGTTGAAATAAACTGAGCTGGTGAACTAAATAAACTGAGCTGGTGAACTGAATCAATGAGAGCTGAAATTAAGCCGATGAACTGAATCAATGACGAAAAGTAGTATTTATTTTAAGACGAAACGGATTAAGTATATTCCCACTTTTATATAGAGGGCAAATTATTTTTTGTTAGTTCTTAAATCATCTTTTCTTTATTTTATCTAATATGTATGCTTAACTCGTTTTAGCTTTAAGACAGATATTATCATTCTAACCAAAACATTATGTTTTATTATATTGGATTACAATGGTTGGTGGGAATTATATAGCAAATCTCCTCTATAAGTTTTATATTATGTGCAATTGAGGCTCTAACAAATTGACCTCATAAGTTTCTTTGAATGTATAATTAAACACATATCTTATTTTTAAGAATGAAATTTATTAAATTAAACATTTTACTATCATTGAAAGTCAAAATTATTGAAACATTCCTAATTATTTGTTATATTTCTTTATTTATTTTGGTGAAAAAGTATTCACAATATGAGAATTTTTAGCAAAGTTACAATGATAAATTACATGATCAAATTTAAACTACATGCGCTTGAAATTTAAACTTTAGAGCAAGTATAATGGTACTTTATACAAAATTCTTTTTTTGTCATGTTATGTCATAACTTAACAATCTCAATAATTAAACATTTTTTTTTGTCATAACCATAAATCACAATTAATTATTCAATGTACTTAGTTAGTTTCTTACTCAATTGGGACTCATAAGTTTTCTTGTTTATTTTTCAAGAACTTAGTTCTTGTTTTCAAACTATGTTTGTTCATTTAAGAACAAACCTTTTCTTGCAATGCAACAAACTTTATTTTAGACGTTTCTTTTGACAACCGCAATGTTAAGAACCTCCATTGATATTGCTCTTACTATGAAAGTGAGCTAAGGAGCCGAATCCAGTGACGTATCAGTTCTACTCATTTACAAATAGACGCTAAAATATACAAGTAATTGATTAGAATGATTTTTATTAAACTGATTTACTAATTAAAATATAATTCTGTAACTAATCGATACTCAAATAAACTTCGTAACAAATGTTGAAATTATTTGAGCTGAAAAAAATAATTCAAAACACCCCACAAAAATAAAAGACATAATGACACATAAGTTGTAGTATAAAATTACCTTTTAAAATACAAACTATGATCATTCTAATAATGAATATGAAAATGAAGATAAGCGATATAAAAATAATCCGATCCCAGAGTAGGCATTTCGGGTCAGGCCAAGGCGGGCGTCACGAATCCGGCACGGGCACGACAGAGCACGGTGAAGAAAACAAGGTGGCCCGAGTTCGACACGATCGGTTAAGAGGCGGGCCGCGATGCCAAAATTCCAAAAAAAACTCGTGCTTAGGCACGGCCCGGCACGAGGCACGATGGGGAAGGCACAACGATTTTAGGGACAAATAATTAAAAAACTATTAAAAATATCCGAAGCACGACGTGCGACACGAGTCCGACCTAACTTTGCCCGGGCCGCGGTGGGGGAGTGGGAAAAACGGGCCGACACAGCACCGCCCGAAAGCACGATTGCTCGTGCCTGGACCGGGCCAAAATTGAATGGCACGGCCCATTGCCTTCTCTATCCGATCCTAAACAACCCGTTTAGACCTTTCCGAACTCCGATCCAAACGATCCGATGATCGGCCTGCCTGCCTAGTTAGACTTAGACCAAGTGACCAAAATCCAGAAAAATGGAGTAAAAATACGTACACCACCAGTCAAACATAACCCAAAACAACTGTCGTAATCTCTTTCTCAAGATGGAAGTGGACAGCTGTCTAGTGAAATTATGCATAGATGCCGCCACCGCCGACCGAGACGCCGTTGACAGGTGGCGGTTACAGCGTCGATCTCTCGAACGTCTACCTTCTCCTCTCGCTTCCGCTCTTCTTCATCGTCTTCTTCGTCGCCGTCTTCTCTCTCCTTCTCTCCTCGAGTTTGTTCCTTTCTCTCTTTCTTTTTTTCGTTTCATTTTCGAGAGACGGTTTCTCAATAAGTTTATCGTTTTTGTTTTTAGCTTCTAATGCGTTATATGTTATGTTCCGCGATATCTAACTCCGGAAATTTAGTTTTAATGGCGATTGATTTATCGTATATGCGTAATGTTTCATACTCTTGAGTTTTTAATCTCAATCTGTGTTTTTGTGGTGATATTTGTTGATTGATTGTGAAAGTAATTAGAATTTTTGAATTCGGATGATTTTAGATGTTTATGATTTAGTGAGCTGAATCATATGGTGATTATTCGTTTACGCAGTATGATTCTTACGCTTGAGCTTGAAATGTGTTAGAAATTTCAGTAATTTAACTTCAATTTGTGTTATTTTAGTGATTTCTATTGATTGATTGTAAAAGTAATTAGAATCGTTGATTTTGAATCCTTTTAGCTGTAGATGTTCCAATTTAGGCGAATCATATTGTAATTATGCTCACATTTTGTTTTTGTTTGAATTTCTAAACGTATTTTTGAAGTCAGTACTCAGAAATCGTGATTGTGTAAGATAATAGATAATTTGGAATATACGTGTAGCGATTGCAGATTAGCTTGAGCTTGATCTGTGTCAGAATTTCCAGTAATTATCTTCAGATTATGCTTTTTTTATAGTGATTTTAGCTCTTGAAGTTTCAATTTAGGTGAATCATATGGTATGAATTCGAGAGTCAAGACTACAGTTTGTTTTTGTCCGATTTTATAAACGATACTTTTTTGGAGTCGGATAATGGACATTTTTGAATTTATGAATTAGATTTTGATATACTCCATATGTATCTTTGCGTTTGATGATTAATTTATCTGAAAGGATGAAGCATATCAAGTTGAAAGTTAATTTCGTGTTTCAACTCATCTTAGGATAGAATGCCACTGATGTCTGATACTGCATATACTCTTGCTTCTCTTTCATGTTTTTGATTGAGCTGGGGTTTGATTTCAAAATTCCGGTTTTCGATGTAGGATGTTCAAATTTAGCGTTGAGGAGATTGATTTAAGTGGTGAAAATTATGTGGATGCGGAATGGATTGCTTATATAGGAGCATATCATTCCTTGTGCTTCCTTAATGTGGCAGGTTGTAACCGGATAAATAATTCTGCGATTTGGCCGCTTGCAGGTTCTGATTCTGCCTTTTTGAGCTCTTATTATGCTCTCATGTTAGTCTTCTGCTCTATAATCATAAGTGTTTTACCCACAGTCCAACTTTAAAATACCACACTATCAAAGGCTACATACTAACTACACCACACTATAAATTGCTGTTACTCATCATCACCATACCTGCCCCATCTCCACTGCTATTTTCCAGTGCTGCTGTGATGTTGCGTGGCTCTATTTGGCAGCAGGGCCATGTGCGCCACTTCGTCACCATTGCCTTTTGTGGTTCCCTTTTGGTCGCCTTTTCTAGCCGTGTTACCCTTCGGCATTGGCTAGCTTTGCTTACTGCCTCCGGCTTGAGCGCTTCTTTGACTCTCCACCGTTGATCTCCTTTCACAATCACTGCCTTCATTCCTCATTAACACTCTTATCCACTCATTTCCATCTCCCTCCTTCATTCTCCCTCATACTTTCTGCTCTCCTCATTCTCATCCACCCTTTCTCCCTATACTTTTCCATTCCATCTTATAGCATACTCTCAATTGATACATTTTGATACGGAACACCAGGCCGGAGCTTTAATCATTGACGATGGTAGCGACGATGTTCAACGATGAAGCCAATGAAGTTGGGGATGTTAATTAGAAGGTCTTCTTTCTCTACTTTTCTTCACACTTTCCCTATTTTTCTCTCATAACTGATTTATAATGTTGAGGTTTCATTTTGTGTTCTAACTTTGCTGATTTTATGCGTCCTCTCCTTTTTTTGACATCTATTTAATTTCACCTTTTACCTTCACCTCTTTTCCTCTTATGTTGGTTCCACACAAAAAGCTGAGACGAAAAAAGAGGTTACCAATAATGTAAGAATTTACACCTATGAGTCTATAACCAGTTAGAATTAATTTTGAATAACTATGGAACTTTAATGACTCACCCTATTGTCATTTCTGCCTGATGCAAGCTCTTTGTTATTGTATGACCACTTCAGACCACAAACCTGAATCACATTAAAAGGTTTAATCCTTCTAATTAAACATTGTTCAGTACAAAACAAAAAAACCGTCTCTCTTAAGACAGATTATATAAACTTATTAACAAAATACTTATGTAAGACACTGTAATCTTATCATCAGAGCTTCTCAAAGGTACAGGGGAAAGCCAAAAACAAGAATGAAGGCCATGGCAATATACGAGTCGAACCTCAGATTTGTGTCCAGTAAGTGTACTGACAAAATGTCTCATTTTGGGTATATTATGCACTTCGGGTTGTGTTTGGTAGGGTTCATTTTGGTCTTTCAGGTCTGAAATAGAATATCTCTGATAGTGTATAATCAGTATATTGATGTTTTTCAAAATTTTGTGTAGAAAGACTCGAGTGCAATTATAGATCAGTCATTTTCAGTTATTTCTGATTAGGTCGTCTTCTGGTTTTGGGTCGCGTCTTTTCAAATTTGGGTCAGAATTAGTCCAACAAAGTATGGGCTAGGTGGATATGTAAACTATACGCGAAAGCGTGCAGAGCGGCAGTTTCCGTAAAAACTGACATCGTGAAATGCTTGCAGTGATTAGATGGATAATAGACTGTATAGGCAGAAAATTACTTGGTGCATTTCAACTTGTTAGTGTTTCCACCACTGGAAATTGAGAGGATAGTCCCGAAGAATGAAAGGTTCTTTGTACCACAGTTGGGACACGACCCCTAATACAAGTACACAACTGACAATTATATAACTTAAATCTCAAAATTATACCTGTAACACCCCACCCTCTAGGGAGCCTTCATAAAGGCCTTCCCTAGACGATAAGGTGCCACAGCCTCGGTTTCCCGAGGTAGTACATATCAAATTAACCATTCAAGAACAATTTATTAAAGCTAGTTAACGATTACAAGTGAAATGTCAAACCAATAATGAATGAATAATCTCAAGAATACTAAATACAAATGAAATGAATGTATAATCCGGCGGAAGCTAAATCTTGACACGCGACAAGCCCCAAGCCCCATGCAATGTCTACCAAGGTCACCTGTCAAGAACTGCTCACCATTCGACACCGCGAATGGATCACAGCGATCAAGTGTCAGTACAAACAACAACATAATGCCAATGTACAAGTTATCAACATACTGCCAACACCAACTCCGCACCAACACCACTCCGCCAATCAATGGATTCCTGTCACAACAGGCAATCCCTGCCAGTGAGGGACCGTAGCCACACCCACCTAAGCCCCGCTCGCGCACGAGCGACCCAAAATTTGCACATCCCCCTCCGTGATGGGAGTCACAAGGGGCGAAACTAGGGGGTGAGACCGTCTCCCAAATCAATCATCACAACCAACCTCTGTCACAGCCACAGCAGTAATCACAACAATGGCATAACAGTACAAAACAACAAATACAAAGGCATCATTACTGAGTAGGGAGAACCCTACTTCAAATTCCGCAACAATCAACAAAGAGAAAATCAGAAATGCTCCTCTACGAATTCAACACCTAGAGAATCAGAAAACTACATATAATCACTCACCATCCTTAATCCCAAAACTGATTAGGGCATAAACAAAGTAATGACTCAAACGAAGTAAACTTACCGAGCAAGGCTAAGCGCGACGGAGGAATCCGGAAATCAACAAGGGGAAGAAACTTAGGGTTAATGAGAGTGATTAAGGGAGTTTTAGTTTTGAAAAGTGTAAACTGAAATGATATGGCGGAATAATATGTATTTATACGACTCCCTTAATAACCCTACTTAACCGTTCAATTCCCGGATCCTTACTGCGCACTCGGCCGAGCCACAAAGCCACTCAGCCGAGTAAGCCCAACTTGGCCGAGTGAAAAGACACTCGTCCGAGTTGCTCGACTCCAGAATGCAAATTAACATCCCAAACCAAAACCGACTCGTTCGAGTTAAGCCAACTCGACCGAGTGCCTCTCTACTCGGCCGAGTTAACCCAACTCGGCCGAGTGTCAGGCTACAAAAATACGTAGTATTACAGTGAGGGTACTCTATCTTTGGGGATCTTTGCTTAACAATAACATGGTTTTGAGTGATGAGATTATATGAATACCTATATTATTAATTTATTTTAACTTGTGTTAAGTTACTTTAGCTTTACTTTAGCTTTGGTAGGGGTATACACTTTAATTTTTGATAAACTATTGTATAAACTACTAATTTACTTTATACAATTCTTAAAATATAAAAATCATAAGTTGAGTTGATCGTAGTATGTTATGGTATTAAATCACTAAAATATCACACTAAAAACAAAACATCCCGTGAATTTCACGGGTAGAAAACTAGTTTCGTTATAAAACCGTCAAATAATACCCGTCTCGCATCACAAAACGGAATCCATTTATGAGCGATGTCGATAAATAAACATGTGTCCTATTATCATCGGATGTTTTGACGAGATTTCTGTAAATTTCAATATCGACGGATACGTGTATCTACACTAGTAATTATAGGATCGGGATCCGGCGAGAACCACAAATATAATGTGAACTGTGAGAACCTTCACTAAATCTCCACCAAATCCCGTTTCGAAAGTTTTGATGAATACTTTATCATTAGTTTAGTTTATTCAAGCATAAATTTGTGTAACTAAGCAAAACTTATTG
The DNA here is from genome assembly GCA_028566215.1 of Silene coronaria. Taxonomy (NCBI): domain Eukaryota; kingdom Viridiplantae; phylum Streptophyta; class Magnoliopsida; order Caryophyllales; family Caryophyllaceae; genus Silene; species Silene coronaria. The sequence goes on along the minus strand of JAOWBH010081022.1, from coordinate 813 downwards.
ATTATACAAAAAAAATGGTACTTAATGTAAATAAATTCAATTAAGTAAACTAAAACGACTCTAAATGCCCGAAAACGAGCACTAGGTGCACGCAAATTGTTAAATACATGAAAAACTTTGCTAGGTGCTTGAAAATGACAATTTTTGATGTATGAAATCGGGTAGTTTGTGCATAAAAATTGTTACATATGTAAAAACGATTTCTAGATGCATGAAAATCAATAAAATGTATTTTGCCTCGATTTATGTCAATAGCTCATCATTTTTCGACCAAGAAATATGTTATCTAGCCATAAAATTATATGCCCAATCCAAACATGTCGTTATTTTTAAAAAATTTGTAAGATGTAGTTCTCACAGTTTTCATTATGTTTGTGGTTCTTACCGGATCTCAATTCTATAAGGGTATTATACTAATCTCGTACCTTTTTTTTTACCGAATAGGCCCACTTAAGATTGTTAAACACGTAAACCATTTAAGTGTCAAACCAGACATTGGGGTCTAGCAAGACATATCGACTACTTAGACTTATGCGGGTTAATTCGTATAGGACAGTGGATATAACTCTTTCAGTTTCCCACTTGTATATGTCCAAATAAGAACCATAATAAATGTTTTTGCTACTTTTAACCATTTCTGGTTATTTATATTGTATGTGTTTGACCTAACTTTTAGAAGTGATTCTACTTGTTAAAAGTTGAAACTTGGTCGAACATTCAATTTTCACAAGTTATCAACTACTTTTAAAAATCCTTTGATTATTTTTTACCCCTCAAAAGTAGAAGCATCAATTTGATGCTTCTACTTTTGGT
>JAOWBH010080911.1:0-14665 GCA_028566215.1 Silene coronaria | reverse complement strand
TCATGAGTCGGATTATATGTTGTTGCATTTGTGGCATATTGTACATGTGTTTGATATTGGATGTTGGAGGTGGTTGGCGGAGTGGTGATTGTGTTACGGTTGTTGAGGAGATTATGACGGTTGAGAGACCGTCTGACGCTTAGGTCGCCTATTAGGGCTTCTCACCCCAATAGGGATGTGCATATTAATTGCTTGAGTATGGAGTGACTTGCAATGTGTCGCAACGTCGGGCAAGGGTCTAGTTAGCGCCCGGGCCCAATACTTGGGTGCGTCCCGATACTTGTTTCGGACTGCGGTCCGGGTAGTGGGGGTGAGCGGTGCTGCAGTGCCGTCACCAAGTTGTGGGTGCCGTGGGCGTGTCCCTGGCATTAGTGTTGGTGGTGGAGTGGCGGTATTGATAATACAGGTTTGTGCCTTGTGATGCATTCATAGTTGTATATCATAACCATGTTGCATATGATAATCATGTATATCATCTATCACGTTTAATTGTATTATTGAAATTGACGTTTGTGTTGTTGTGTAAATTGTTACCTATTTCCGGGGTGGCCTGTGTTGACCCATATGATATTTCCGTTCATATGGGAAGCAGTTTGATTTCTAGGTTTATGTATAGCATGATCGGGTTCGGGCAGCGCTACGGACTTGGAGTCGAGTACATAGTTACTAGGTAGATGATTAGACCTAGTCGAGTTGTATTTCATCATTTCTATATTGTATATTTTATTTATGTAATTTAGTTAACATTTATCTTAATAAATGTTCTTTGATTGGAGTGTTGGAATCACTACCTCGGGAAACCGAGATGGTAACCCTTTAATTATCTTGGCTGGATAACTGGGGATGTTACAGTTTGACTCTTTCGCTATGACTGACAGCATGACCGTAAATGAGTATTATGTCAAATTGAACGAGTTATCGTCCTATGTCGATGAAATGCTCATTTTGGTGGCCAAATGATGACTTGTGCAAATTGACATAATGAGAAGGACAAGTCCGAAGGCCATATTCAATAAAGAGGGACAAAGAAGAAGAGAAGACAGAATGAAGAGGCTGGACAACATCTCGCTCAAGATGGCCTTATCCCGTTCGAGCTGAAGTAGCACAAAGGATGCATCTCGCTCGAGACGACCTACATCTTGCATGTGATAGCCTTATCTCGCTCGATATGACTCCCATTCCGCTCGAGATAGACTCTAGATCCGCTGCCTCTAATCTTTCCCCTAAGCCTAGTTTTAACCAAATCTTCCTACTATAAATACCCTATTATGTAAGAGGATTAAAGAGAGAACAATTTCATTAGCCTCATTTACTCATATTAGAAAGTAATTATTAGATCTAGATTACCTCCTTAATCTCTTAAAATTAGTCCAATCATTCCTTAATTACTCTTAGATCAATCACAACTAAGCAGTCAATTTTCACCATAATGCATCGGTTTCCCTGGTTCAACGCTTCTTGCATACCGTCCAACACGGCTACCGCCTCCGAAAAGTGTGGTTCCCAACACTGTTACCTAAACATTGTGCTACCCCATAGAACCGTTCCATCCCCATCTCTACAAACCATACCCGTGCCCACTCCTTCACCCCCGCATCACCGTTCACTTTAACATATCCCTCCGGAGCCGCCCTCCACCCTTCTTTCCCATCATCACCTCGCTGTCCACGTAATACCCGTCAGTTTGGGTACCCGTTGACTGACGTTTGACCAACCTTTGTCCTGGTTTAGGACCTTGGTTAGGAACGAGGTGGAGAACTACTAGTATCGTAGAGTGAGTACTCGACCTAGTCAGGTGTCACTCGGTCGAATGCATTTGGCACTCGATCGAGTGCAGCGTACTCGGTCGTGTGTGTGTAGCACTCGACCGAGTGCTCTGACGTCTGTGTGATATTTAATTACGTGGAGGATGAGATCCTAAACATTTTCATCATTTCATTTCATTTCCCCTTTCTCCCTAAACCTACCAGCCTCTCACTCTCTACCCTTCCATTACCTTCATAAATCTCACTGTAGACATTACTCCGGAATAGGGTGAGACTCGGGATTGAAACCACGAAATCTGATTGCTATCACCGTTAGTGTTTAAATGTCCTTGGTGGTAAGTCTCCTATCAGTTCGTAATTTGTTATCTTACCCCTTCTGATTTGTTTATTAATAGGACGATTATTAATTATTGATGTAGGCATTGATGTGATTAATTGCTAGCATGACGTGACTGTATGTTATGTCTAGAGGACTCGCGGAAGGTAGAGTTTCCCTACTCAGTTATCATCCTTATATTTGTTTATATGACATGTATTATTGTGATGTTTGATTGATGACGTTGAGATGGTACGTGGTTGTGGTTGTGATTGTGAGGCCAGTGTTGGGAGATGGACTTCACCCACACGAATCGCCCCTTGTGACTCCCATCTCAAGGGGGATGTGCACATTAATGATCTGGGTTCGCTCGTTGCGATGAGCGGGGATTTTGGTGTCTAGGCTGCGGTCTACCATTGGCAGTACCAGTTGTGATAGGTAATCCAAATGGTAGTGTTGTGGTTGTGGAGCCGGTGAAGGTTGTTTATGCTTTGTTTCTTGTTGCGTTTAATTATTGATGGTTTACTGATGTGTTGGTGTTCGTGTGTGCTTTCTCCTTCTTATTGTGTCCTGCTGTTATCCATTTGATGTTGCCGGCAAATGTGGAGGAGTTGGACTTTCAGGTGTTGTTGGTAGTTGACTTGGCTTTCGGGATGGGACCGAGAGATTGTCATAAACGGGTGTGACGAAGGAGTGTCTAGAGCTGATTCATAGTACACTTTCAATTGTAGTTTGATGAGTTGTAATCTTTCTTTTATTCCGCAGTGATGTTGTATAAACTTTATTAAATGTTTTCATTATGATCTTATGACGCTTACTACCTCGGAAAATCGGGATTGTAATACCTTAGTCTATCAGGAAAGGCCTTGCTAAAAGGTTTCTTGATAGAGTGGGGTGTTACAAGTGGTATCAGAGCGATGATTTTGGAACCTGAATCAATAAATCCAAATAAATGTAGGAGAGTCTAATAAAATGAACCTGGTGTATGTGTACGTATGTTCGATTTTCGGTGAGAAGGCGCCCTCAATCCAGAATCTCGGCCATAATATGCTTAAGCTTGACACTCCGTGGTGAGGTAAACGTGTGGGGGAAGTTGAAGTCGGTGGGGTATTATAAGTGGTCTTTGCTTATTATCGTTAGTTACATGACTGATATGTGCAGGTGAATGAGGTAAGGCTTCTCTAACTTAAGAATGGTTTTGCGGGGAATTTGTTGGTGTGGGAGTCTGATATGTATCTGCTATGAGTAATGTGTACTATTATAGTATGTTACTAAAGCGTCTGCAGCGTTTACGTGATTGATGTTGTATTTACATTCTTGAGTTTGAGGGTATCTCTTTGGGTGTCGGTTGTTAGTAATATAGTTGTCCGTGAGGAGGATGGATAGTGGTAATAGTAGCAATATAGATTGTGTGTGTACAATAGATGTGTAGAAGCTAACTTGTGACGAGTTCTAGACTCCGATCAGTATTTACTATGATGCAGGGACGAAACTGTACCATGTGAAATTTGAAACCAACCATTTTTGTTGGTGCTCGATCGAGTATAAAAGATACTTGATCGAGTGCGCCGCACTCGACCGAGTATAGAGACACTCGACCGAGTGTCAAAAAGGCAGTAACAAGTTTTCATTCTGCCACTTGAGCACTCGATCGAGTAACCTGAACACTCGACCGAGTGCATAGTTGCACTTGACCGAGATGCCCTAAAAACTGGGATTTTCAACAGTCTTCTAAACTATTAAAACACTCATTCCTTTATTATATTTCATTGTCACTCTTTCAAAACTCTCAAACCTTCAATCTACAAAACCTAGGGAGATTTTGTGCCTCTAAGTTGATTAATTCATCTTTTGATTGTTTGCAATCCATCTCCATCCTCTTTGATAAGGTAATATGTCTTAACCAGTCCTTTGATTTTGTTTAAAGCTTAATTAGTATTGATTTTTGAAACCCAAACCACCCAAATCGAGCCTTAAATGTTGTTAATAGATTAAAGCCTTACTCTAAACCTCGAGTTAATGCACAAAAAAATTGGTGATTTTATGCCCCGAATTTGCTATAAGTTGTCCCGAAGTTTCTAGGGTTTGCCCCAAAAATTCGATTTTTGTTGTTTAAATCCATCTTCTTAGATCAAAATTGAGTAATGGATGCTTAAATTACCCTATATAGTGCCTATTTTTGAGTATTATACCCGGAGAAACTGTCTCAAATTCCGTTTTTCAAGCTAAAAGATCTTGACTTCGTTTTAGTACTCATTACCCGGATTTTTTTTGTTGAAATTCGTATTTTGCAGCATGCCGAGACAACAAAGGGAGTGCATTAAACGTAGTCGCCCCAATGCCGCCATGGAACAAGGTCAATCCAGCCGAGGATCGACTGTTCCATCGGTGGATGGATACCCTACAGTGCAATTTGCGAGCTTTGATCAACGTAAGGCATTCATCTCTTTACTGGATGTACCCTTGAGACCTACCGGTTGTGTTGGCAAAACGACCTTGGAGCAGTTAGGCATTGAGAGGGATATACAACACATGTTTGAGATCTTAGGTTTAATGGGTCTTTACCAACTTCGTAAGAAGTCATATGCTTTCCTTACCCTCGAGTTCTTGAGCTCTTATGAGTATGATGTTGAGGGGAAGAAGGTAAGTTTTCGGCTCTTGAACCGGGATTTTGAGCTGACTTTAGATGAACTTGCCGACCACTTAGGGTTGGAAAAGCCGGAGGATGACTAATTGCAGACCGTGTCGGGGGATAGTAGGGAATCCCGCTACCTACCTTTGTTCATCGGCCGAGCGGTGGTGAATGTGAGTGCCATGTTAATCAATGATGTTCATCATGTGGTTATTCGTCTGTTTCTCGGGATGATGACGTGCCTCCTCTATGGGAGGAAAGATGTGAGTAAGTTGAACTCTCATGAGGTGATGTTATTAGTGTCCTACCTTAACCCTTTTAGGTCAGACTGCTTCTATTATAGAGCTCCAGCAATTGTGTGTTCTGCATTGGCACAAATGGCCCAACAACAACACCGTCACCTTCACTGTGGGGCTATAGTGACTCGCTTGGCATAGCGCCTGGCTAACTTTGAGCCACCAGCCGACCTTAACGCTATGTTTGATGGCGTTCCCACCATATACCGAGACTACTTGCTTCATTGTAAGTGGTTGAGAGTGTTAGGGGATAGGACTCTAGCTTGGAGGGTCAAGGGGACGATGTGGATGACCTTGCCTGACCCGGATAACCTTCCTGTGATTGACCACCTAGCACCCACCGTGGAGGACGGCAAGGTAGTCGGGGTTCCACTTCAGAGTTACCTCATTCCGGACAATATCGTTCAGGGCCTACCAGAACCTATCTTACCCACTACCTGTAGCAGTAGGCCTGCCTTGACCCCACGTGTTCCCCGGGTAGTGAGGGAGCCTATCGGGTTTGTGACTGGGACACCTTTGATACCACATGGCTATACCCAATACTTGTCTCAATACCCACCATATTACCATCAGTACCCATAGTATCCGACTGTCCATGATCCTAGGATGCAGATTAGTGAGCTCTATGACAGGTTGAGCCGCACACTAGTGATGAGGAACCTCTATGAGATGAATCACCAGCAGAACATGGGTACTTCTTGTGCCCAACCCATTTAGTGGACTGGAGCAGGTAATGATGATGGTGTATTCCAGGTTTACGGAACCATCAGGGCAGCTTGGGAGACTAACCAGTTTAGCTATGGTTGTCTCACCGGAATATGGGAAGCTAACCGGGGTAGTCAGTTAGATGAACATAGCGGTTGGATGCATGATGGCTATGGTGGAGACACTTACGCTACGGGATAGGGAGATGGAGCATGGACTTCTGGCACTGTCGTAGATGAGGACATGGACGCGAACATCGGAGGAGAACAGTGAGATGGCGAGTCATGTCCTAGATGTTGTTATTCCATGAGACTTGATTTGGTTTGTTAGTTATGATTACTCGTACTACTTGAGGTTGTAAGCGGCCATAAGGCCAGGATTATTTATTGCTTTCTTAGACTTTAATATGGCTAGACTTGAATTTGTAGTCACAAGTCGTTTATTTGTCAGATGTTATGTTATGCGCATGTTGGGTTCATGCTAGGCTTAGCACCATGATATTTTGTTTCCGTATGATATGATATTGGATGATGTGTGACGCTTATGATATTAAAAGGATGATGTGTGACGCTCATGATATTAGGAGGATGATGTACCTGGTTGTGAGTTACTCGTAAACATGTCATCAATTCGAAGGAATAAGGAGTGTATGTTGCATGACTTGATCGAGTGGGACAGAGAACTCGACCGAGTGCTGCGCACTCGATCTAATGTTCCTAGCACTCGACTGAGTGCCGTTTTACTGGTCATCTTCCTGCTACTGGAGTCGTAATACTCGACCGAGTGCGTTATACTCGATCGAGTACAGTTGTTTGTCGTTAGTGTCTTAATTCACTTCCTCGTGTACGCATTATTATTACTTCATATGATGGTATGTGTTGTGTAATATATGTATAATCAAATTCAAACCTCATGCTTGGGCTTGTGTGTCATGTATCCGATATATGATGACTGGTTATACTATTCTTGTTATGTGATGAGTATTACATGGTGATGATGTGGCATTTGATGTCAGAATGAGTGATGGCATGTGGTAATAGAGGCAGAATTTGCAGTATGAGAAGATTAAGTATTGCGGTAGCAGGTGTGGGTGGATGATGTCATTTTCTGAATGTCCACGCATGTTGAGTTGCATTTTCATTGTCCCTCCCTAATTGTTTGTATTGTCACCCCTTTAAGCTATTCACATGTGTAATTGAATTAGAGTATATAGATAACTTATACTCTGTGCTTTCAATCATTGGCTTGGACACTTCAGCATTTAATCAGTTGCGTTGTTCACTTTTATTAAATTTTAACTACTCGCATGGCGGTTGGGCGTTAAATTGGGTTCAACCGGTAACTTCATCTTTCAAAGGATTTTGGCGGCACCTCCAATCAAACTTGAAGGCGAACTTAGAGGACGAAGATCCTTTTAAGGGGGATAGATGTTATCGCGACAAGAATTTGTTAGTAGCCCAGTAATCACATTGTGTTCATGCATTTATTTGTATTACTCCCTCGCTTTCAGCATGCATTATGTGTATGTGTATACTATGTTTGTATCATATGTCCCTTCTTAATGTTATTAATTGTTCCAGAAATATGGTTATTCTAGTAATATGGCTAATTCGCGGAACTTGCTTCCAGTAAATTATGTGACAGATTTGTTGAGGTGTCGAGGTAGGCAATGATTTTCATCGAACGCTCGTTATGGTCTTTGTAGTAATGTGGATGTTGACGACAGTCACTTTAACGTGCAATGTGATACGTTTCTTAGATATGATCCTATGCGTGGAGTCTCGGTGTGCCCTTTTATATTCTCGTGGAGTGAGGAACGAACTTCGAGACAAAAGTTCATTGTAAGGAGGGGAAGATTGTAATACCCATCACTTAAGGGTACCCGTGGACTGACCTTTGACCAACCCTTGCCGGGTGAGGACCTTGAGTAAGGTTGAAAGGGAGGTTTAACAATATCTTAGAGTGGGTACTCAACCGAATGGGTGTCACTCGGTCGAGTGCACTTGGTACTCGATCGAGTGCAGCACTTGGTACTCGATCGAGTGCAGCATACTCGGTCGAGTGTCGAGTGTGTTCAACACTCGATCGAGTGCAGCATACTCGGTCGAGTGTGTTCAACACTCATCCGAGTGCTTCGACGTCAGTATGATAATTAATAACGTGAAGGCTGCGACTCGGGACATTTCATTTCTAATCTCTTCTCCCTTAATCTAGCAGACTCTCTCTTCCGCTACCCTTCCATTATCTCCATAGATCTCACCTTAGACCCTTACTCCGGAAAGAATGCGACGCAGGATGGAACCATGGGATCGGATCACTGTCACCGTCAATATCTAGATGACCTTGGTGGCATCGATGTGATTAATTGCTAGCGTGATGTGACTGTATGCTATGGCTAGAGGACTCGCGAAAGGTAGGGTTTCCATACTCAGTTATCATCATTGTCTTTATCATTATTATTGAGATTTTTGTTATTATACTTGTTGTTGATATTATTGTTGCTTGGTTGTGACACGATGAGTTGTGGGTGTAGTTGAGGCGTGTGATGTTGTGATCGTGAGGCCATTGGGAGATGGACTTCACCCCCAAGAATCGCCCCTCGTGACTCCCATCACGAGGGGGGTTTACACATTATTGATCTGGGTTGCTCGTTGCGATGAGCGGGGCTTAGGTGGGGATTGGTTGCACCTCCCCACTGGCGGAGCGGATTACCTGTTGCGATAGATAGTCCAGTGTGAATTTGTGCTGGAGTTGGAGGATGGTTGTGACGGTTATACCTTTTGTCTATGTTTTTTTGTTGGTTGATTATTTTGTATGATGTACTGACGTGTTGGTGCCCGTGTTGTGTTTTTCTTTCTTATTGTGTCCTGCTGTGATCCATTTGATATTGCCGGCAAATGGTGAGCAGTCGGACTTTCAGGTGCTTTCGTTCGCTGGCTTAGTTACTGGATGGGACAGAGTGATCGTGTCTAGTCAAGTATGATGTCGGAGTCTTTGGAGCTACTTTATAATCTTTGGTATTAGTAGTAAGATGAGTTGTAACCTTTCTTTATTCCGCCGTAACATTGTATGAATTTTATTAAATGTTTCATTATGGTTTCTTTTGATGCTTACTACCTTGGGAAACCGAGATGGTGATACCTTAGTCTACTTGGGAAGGTCTTACTAAAGGCTCCTTGGTAGGGTGGGGTGTTACAAAAATGACCTAGTACGTTCATTATGAAAACATATACTAAATTCAAGAGTTTGAAAAGTACGTTTTTTATAAATGATACCAAGATTAACGTTCAATGTAAATCGCGAATCACAATTAATACTAATACAAAAAAATTGATAAAAAAAAACACATCAAAAGGTACGGAAAAATATAATTTTTTAAACAACTTAGTGAGATACCATTTCTTTCGAATATTTTTGTATTATGAATTCTTTTCAACTTTTTATTTAATTTTAACTTGTTAATTCTCTTAACAACATTAATATTTCAAATATCGATTGATGCCTATATAACTGAAGTTATGCTTGAATCACACGTAGATACAATCAAATTGCTCTACAATCAATTTAAGTTATTAACTTATTTACTAAATAAATACTCCCTCGGTTTTTTGATATATGACTTTTTGCTTTTTCGAGTTTAGCTTTTGACTTTAATATTTACGAAAATTTATTTGATCGAAAATTATAAAAATTATATCATTAAATTTTTTTACGAAAAGCTCTTTTATATGAGTATACATATCAAAATATTTAATAATATATTTTTAGAGATATTAAAGTGGGAAGCGAGTGTCTCAAAAAGTAAACAAGTTTTATATAAAAAAAAAACAGATGGATTATAGGATTCCAAATGGCCTTGGGAGCTTTTTCTATTATGGGTGTTGCACGTAAGATGCTTGATATTTTCAGGTAAGAAATGAATGAAGTGAAGCAAGAAATTAAAGTATTACGGAGTACTACTATTAATAGCAATTGTTTTGGTTCCTTGCCTAATTATGCGAGAACATCAATTAATGGTTGTCATTAATTATATGATGAGCCACATCAATGATAGTAGGTTAAGGAAATACCCCCTCAATTTCATTCCTTTGCGGTCCACGTTCAACGTAATGACTACCAAGTGCGACAAAAAATCTGAGTTTGATAATTACATGTTAATAAAGTGGAGCTTTAAATATGTCATAATAACCCTACTTAAGTATTAGTAACATTAATAAGTTTTGAACATAATAATGTCCAAAAATATTCGGAGTACATGTGAAATATCTTTCCTAATCTCCGGCTTTTTGGCTAGTGCTCTTCTTTGTCGCGTAAACAAATTCTTATGTTTGCCCCCTTAACTTAAGTAGTACTTCCTCTAATTCTCCCTATTCCTTCCCTTTATTTTGAGGGAGTGAATTAAAAAAACCAATAAAATTACATAACTAACTTCATATAACCCCACCCCATTGCACATCATCACCATCAGCGTCGAGTTTATTCACGGCGGCGCCAAAGTTAACAAGGAGGCGGACGCACGCGTCGATCCCAGGCCGGAGACGAAGTGGAGAGCGGTTCGACCGTCGGAGTCGGCCGTGTTGGGATCCCGGTTGAACCCGGATTCTACGTCGGAGGAAATAAACGCTAGAGAGCATCGACGTCGGCTCTTTTAGCGGCAGACCACCAGGGTGTTTCGAAGTCGGAGGCGACGTCGTCGGCGATGAAGTTGGATAAGACCCAATTAGGAGCATGACCGTCTTAATTTTGTTGTCGTTGTTGAGAGATAGCGGAGATGCGGCGTGGATTGAGATGGTGGTGATGGCGGTGGCGGAGGTGGGGTGTAGAGAGGAGTTGGGGGTATATATGTCCATTTAGAGATAATTTATGTCCAAATAAAGAAATAGAGAAAAAAACCTGAATAACCGAATAAGGAAATAGAGAAGAATATGATGAATAGGAGGGAGTATTTATTTATTATATGGATTTTTGTTTTTCGGTTAAGATTGTTTACAAGTAGAACTATTAAAACTTGACCCGACTTAACCCGGCCTATAAATAACCTGTAAATAATCCAGTTTTTTCAACCCGAACCCGGAAGATACCCGAACCCATTTTGATGTAAATAGCGGGTCCAAACCCGATCCTTATAGGGTTGATCGTTTGGGCAAGATAATATATCTTTCTTAAAATACGCAATGTCAAATAGGTATCGACTTGTAGAATTTTAAGAAATATATATATACAGCATGCGATATGTCACGTCATTACCACGAACCACATGCCACTTCAGCATCTCAAAGTGCGTGCCACACCATCACTTTTTCAACATTAGCACTGCCACATCATCACGTTGAATTGTGTGCTATCCAAGTCAACATTACCATGTCATGAGCTTGCTTGAACTCCGTGCCACATCAACGTTCACACCTGCTAACCTCAAAGCGTGTGACATGCACCACTGCCACCTAATCATCACCTCGAACCGCATGCCACGTCATCACTACCATCTTGTTTGAGACTCACTTATGTACTTTGCAAGTTAGTGAAAATGATGATGATGATGATGAGATGGTAGTGGTGGTGATGACAATGGCGAGAATGGTGACAATTAAATTGACTATTATTGTGAAGAGGAGACAAGACGTATAAATGATAGGAACTACATCATAAAAGACTTTTTAAGAATTTCAGAAAAAGTAGTTGTTGATTGACTCGTTTTTTACCTAAACCCGACCTAAAAACATAATAGACTTAGACTCGTATTTTACCCGAACCCGAAATTACCCGATCCGTAACCCGCCATTTCGACCCATTTGACAGGTCTATTTATAGTTATTTGTCGCAAAACGGTCCCATAGTCTTAGGATAGTTAAAGATAAAATTATCACTTACTAGGTAGAATCCCGCGTTTCGCGCGGCCTGTTTTAAAATTTTATTATTCCAATTGAAGAAAAATAATACTTATTAATTATTATTCCTATATAACTTTTAATATTTTTACTCATAAATAAAAATAAATTAATTATTCTCAAATTTACTTTTTTTTTTAGGTTTAACTTCAATGTTTTAAAATAAAATACGTACAATTTTAATTAAAACTAATAAGTGATAGTTAATTATGTATGATTAACGTTTTATAAATAAAATTGCGACTAATCAAATATCATATTAATTAAAACAAAATTTATTCGAATAATGCAACAATCAATATCAAGTTCTCAAATTATATCATTTCACGATACATTATGTTCCAAATCAATTAATATTTGTTCAAAATAACGTGAATATAATTTTATGTAATTTTTAGTTTTTTTATATATGTAGTGTGATATTTATGTATCAACCAAACTCAACTTATTCACATGTTTTTATTATGTCTTGCATGTGATATGTGCCAAACATATCTATAAGAAATTTGCATCTTTTGTTTTTTTGTACAACTATATATAATGATGTTTAACAGTTTACCTAAAAATAAAATAGGTTGAACTTTTTCAAATATTATTTTTGGAGGTTTTAACTTCAAAGTATTTAAAAGTTAACATATTAAATATTAAATTAAAAGTAATATTTAGTTAGTCACAATCAATATTTTATATTTTAAGTATACATATTTAATTGAAGATGTTAAAGAAAAATGTAACGTGTTTTCTATCTTTTCATATACTTTATAGTACTATATTACTTAATAATCATTAGCAGCACTCTCGATCACTGTGCACATACATACTCGTTATCACACTATTTAAACCTATCAAAACCTCATGTATTCAATTTATCGCAATATCATTCACATACTATAAAAACTTATATGTTAGTAGTTTTCTTTAAGTTCTGTTTTTAATAAATACAATAACTCTTCAAAATATATTTTTTCTGAATGGATTTAATGATCTAAGTTTTAAAACTTTCTCAAATTATTTTTTTACGTAAATGAAAAATATTGTGAGACAATACTCACTTTAATCATCTCTACATATCAAAATATTTCAATAAATATAATGAAAGTTATATTCAATTGAAAGCATTTTTCGCAATGAACATAATTATTTATATTTTAGACTCTTTATCAAAATAATTTTTTAATAAATCTAGAATCAAATCACCGTAATTATTTTATATAATTTTATAATAAATTTTATTAAGTTATAATTAATGCATTGCTGAGATTTATGTAGCATTTATTATGTTAATATTAAATAATTAGCTGTATTTAATACTTGTCATTAATGTTGTATGTAACATGTGTCACATCCACACCCTCCCAACCCAGTTATATATATATATATATATATATATATATAACATTATTTATTTTTTAATAATGATAAGGTGAAAAACATATGTATATTACTTAATTATTTTTTCTATAAAACTAAAAATGTCATTGTACAAGTGACGGAAGTGAGTATGATACGATATCCACTTTGCCCACCACTTTTGGCAGGCAGTGCCCCTACTCGCTAAACCTATACCTATATTGCTCATTTGGTTACGGACCTTACGGTCATCTTACACGTCCAGTTACAATTCTTCAGTTACAAGTTTACAACTGAACCTAGCAAAATTGATCCTACTATAGTCCCTAAATTATATTACATGAGTCCGGAATAGACCGACTCGAATCGACTCGACCCAAGTCTTGATGTGCCCAATCTTGACCCGACCTAACCCAAAAGCACCCAATATTGACCCGACCTGATCCCAAATAACTCAAAATTATTAGTACTAAGTAAATCTTACATTGGTTTCAATACTGCACAATAAATCAACAATTTTGTAATATAATCGTTGTTAGTCAAATTAGTAAAGTAATATAACTCAAATCAAATTTACATAGTACTAATAATTACAACTCCCACCTGTCAAAAAAAATTAAAAAAATAATAATTACAACTCATATCCATGGAAGAAGAAGACTCAGAAAAGCTTAATACTAATAATCTTGGTTTGTTCTTGCAATACGAGTGTATAAAGGTAAATTCTTAGTACTGATATCAAATTTATTAGTCAAATTAGTACATCAATATAACTCATATCAAATTTACTTAGTACTAATAATTACAACTCATATATGTGGAAGAAGAAGATGCAGACAAGCTTAGTATAAATATTGGTCAATTCCTGTCAATATAATTAGGCTTTTCTACACCTTATTCTTCCATCGATATGAGTTATATTAAGCTAGAGAAATACAACGAGTGTATTTCTTGCAGTGATCTATGGATAACAGTGAAAGTGTCAATATAATAAGGTAGAGAAATACACTAGTATACCACTTTACACATTAGACTAAGTGTCAATATAATAAGGTAGAGAAATACACTAGTATACCACTTTTGGCACTTTACACATTAGACTAACCCAACAATAAAAAGCACAAATAAATTAGTAATAAAATTGTAAAACTTATTTCATTTTGATAACATAAAATTTTATATTGATAACTAGATTCAGATCAAGGTCGATCTCCCCAGAACGACTAGTACCTAACATACTATTTGAAAAAGCTTACAAGGGGGAAAAAGCATAAGTAACTGAGGCCTAAACGATTTGAATTAAATCACTTACCTTCGCAGCAACTCATTGCTAAAATTAACAAATTGCAAAAAAAAAATACTTTTACTTATTTTTAAGTTACTGAAGGGAGAACGATTTTACCTCAAGTCATTCTCCGACCAAGCAATTTTAATCCTTAACCGAACTTCATCAAACCAATCATTCGTAAATCCGTTTTGGGTAATCAATTTGAAGAAAAAAAAAATCCCATAAAACCATAGTTACATAATCACGAGTGTTGTGCGTGTAACAGCCAAAGCAGACACATGACTCGGTTGAGTAAAGATCCTCTCCATTTCCTAAAAAGAAATGGAGAGGCAAGTTCCTTTTAACGGTTTAGATTACATCTCAACAATCTCGAACGGTGACATAGTTATGCATAAAAATAATGGGTTAATAGGGTGTAAAAGGG
>JAOWBH010080691.1:0-14672 GCA_028566215.1 Silene coronaria | reverse complement strand
GAGGCAAGGAGAGAGCTGGGAGTTTTTAAGAGCCGTTTGCCCCTCTCCATTGCCGATGATCACTTTCTCAATTAAACGGCCCTTACAATCATCAACAACACAAGTCACAACTTTGAATCCCCACCATTATCGCTTACCCTTCTTTTCCTCCTCTTTTTCTACTATATATATATATATATACTCCCTCCTATTCGATCATTCGAAACAAAGAGATTAATAATAATAATAATGAAATCATACGGAGTAACTAATTATGTGGCGATGATGATCTATCTCTTTTAATTAATCAACTTCATTTTTATTTCGGGTTACTAATTCTTTTGTGTAGGTTTTGGTTTGTTTTGTGTCATTGGCTTGGCAAGTAAACCGGTTATGAGACGTCACAAACTTGTGGCGTGTAATATTGGTTTGCTTTGCCGCCATGCTCAATTCTTTCTTTCCGACACATTTGATTCAGTCCTAATAATTTTGTTACTTGATTAAATACAGATCTGAGCCTAAGTAAAAATATTATTAAATTTATTATGAGATAGTCTTTAGTATGACCGTATTATTGTATGAGACGGTCTCGCAATAGCAAGGTAGCTTCTTGACTGGATTGCTTACTCTGTACAATCCAGGCAATTTTTCCTGTAAACGGAGCCTTGCCAAATTATTGATTTCCAGTATCACTCGCCTGATTTTGGTTTTATTTTCATGTTTCGGGCCCTTTAATTACTGGCACATTTGTTTCAATTTATATTTAGTCCTTCTCGTGACATCTTATAAGTTTCTCCCATTTATCCTCTTGTGATGGATTTTCAAACTCACTCTGTCCCAAAACACAGTATATGTTTTGCACAAATTCTTATTTGTGACGGAAGGTATCCGTCACTTATTTGTGACGGATATCATATTCCCTTACAAATAACCCATTATCGGGTTAATTTATTCTTTTGGGTAGGTTTTGGTTTGTTTTGTGTCATTGGCTTGGGAAGCACATGGTGGGACCCTCCTTTGTTCCCTATACCCATTTTCTCTCACAAACTACCCGTCGCAACCCGCGACCCGTCGCAAGCAAGACTTACTGTATGTTTTGAGGCAATTTCTTCATTTGCATTATTTATTTTTGTTTCCAAATTACTTACTTGCCCTTTTGATTTTTTATGTGGTCAATTTGGGCAATTGGTTACATTAAATTTCCTACTAATTGGTATATATATTAAGGTTAAAACGGAATTTTCCGTCTTAAGCAAGAATTTGTGTTTAATATGATTGCCCTGCATGTTAGAAAAATCGATAAAAAAATAAATAGAGTAAATGGATTAAGGTAATCTTAATCTTTTGGACATCTTTTTCTCTGAGAATGTCTATGAGCTTGGATGTTAAGGTAATGAGATTTAAGAATATTAACATAAAAAATGGATTCTTTGGTTTATTTAGGCACGAAATAAATAAAAAGTCGGAATTTGGACTTTTAAAAGCGTATTAGTTTATTAAGTTTTACTGCCTGAATTCTTGTAGAATGTAAGTTGTAGTTGTGTAAAACGAAAATAGTTATGGAGGACAAATTACATAACAAAAACAATTTCACTATCTAGAATCAACCAGTAGCGCCCCTCAATGCAATTCAGGAGCTGGCAAAGGTTGACCCTACCCGTCCCCCCCGAAGCCCGACCTTATACATCCCGAAAAATGGGTGACCCGAAACCGAACCGACTCGGCCCAACCCGACTCGCTAACTGATAACATCCTTATTTTTTTCAACTCTTATCCGACCCGACCCGTGATCCAATATTAAATTAACCCGATAATGAATTAGTTTAATAATAGTCTAAATAAGACCAAGTTGACATTAATCTTAATTATTTTCACTTAAAATTACAATTAATATACTTACACGTTATTTAAACCTAAAACTACGCATCTAAAACTAAATACATGAAAGTAAATATATGCCGATAACCTGACTCGATACGGATCCGCTAACGACCCGACCCGACTTGCCATCCGCTGATGACCCGACCTGAAGATGACCTGACATGAACCGACCTGACTCGAACCCGTCAATGACCCGATACAACCCAAACACGATATGATTCGACCCGCTTTGACCCGACCCATAAATGACCCGATTGTCACCTTTAGCAGTCCTGCACTCCCTTCTTTCCCCCCACGAACACTATCGGCAGCCTTAAATTTATCAACTTAATTTGAGGTGTAAATGTGTAATTATGGTTTATGAAATTAAGAAAGGATTTGCTTTTTATTTTTTGGGAATTACTAAAAAAGGAAATAAATATTTAATACAGGCATTAATTGCATTGATTTATGATAGTTATCAGATTTCAGCTAACTTTTCAGTTAGTTTTACCAAACAGAGCATTGAGGTCGTGGTATTTCCAAGCTGAGCTCCAGTTTCACTTCCGTAGACATAACGAGCACTAAGTTAAACTAAAAGTAGCAAACAAATCGTGTTCGTTGTGTTTTTGTTTTACATATATGAATAAGTCTTCTACCATTATGGCCTTTTAACCCTTACCAAACCCATTCAAGCACAAAGTTCCAAGCAGGGGTGTTCACCGGTCCTGGACTGAATCGGTTTGACCTGCGGACCGGACGATCACTTTGCCCAAAATCAGAGACTGGGCCGACTAGGAGGGGACTCGGACTAGAACCCTTTAGGTCCGGTTTTTTCGAGTTAGGGCCATACCGATTAGATTTTATAAGGTATTGCGATTTTTTTCCCTTGGACCGGACCGTAGACCGGTTAATGCGGCTGGGTATAATTTTGTGAACACGGAGACCAATCTGGTCCGATTTTACCGGTCCGGGCTAGTTTATGTTCAGCCCTAGTTCCAAGCTAATCCCAAAACCTTCAAAACTCAACCTCACATCAACTCGGTTACATCCTTGGAGACGGACACGGAAGACTCGGGTACTAATGAGCGAACCGAAACGCTAGCCCTGGATCGAGGTGAAATCTAAACACAAGCCCAACTGACAACATAATGCACTCGAACAAGCCCATATGATACAAAACTGAACAAAAACCCAACATCATCCCACTATAAAATCCCCCAAATTGGAGAAATTAGGGTTCTTCATCATTAGTTTAAGTATGAGGCATGGAGAGAGCTGGGAGTTTCAAAGGGCCGTTTGCCCCTCTCCATTGCCGATGATCACTTCCACAATTAAACGGCCCTTACCGTAATCAACTCCAACCCAAGTACCCAACCACAACAATTCTGAGCTATCAATTTAGAGTATCTTATACTCCCGCCGTCCCGATCATTTGTTTAAACAAATGATCGAGACAAAGGGAGTACCGGAGTAGTAGTAATAGTAATAATAATAATAATCATGGGGCTATGATGATCTTTCTCTTATAATAAAGTCAACAACATTTTTATTTTGGGTTACTAATTCTTTTGTGTAGGTTTGGTTAGTTTTGGGTTATAGGCTTGGCAAGTAAACCGGTTGCGAGACGTTACAAACTTGTGACTTGTGAGTTGTGACTAGTCGGAAATGAGAATTTGTGATTTTGTCTGTCATTGGTTTGCTTTGCCGCCATGATCAATTCTTCCTTTCCTATACATTTGATTTGGTCCTAATAAATCTGTTGTTTGATTAAATACAGATCTGAGCCTAAATATCGTAAAAAATTTATCATGAGACCGACTCATACAGTAAGGAGAAATTGCCTGGTTTGCGTGGATTAAGGAACCCAGACATTGATTTAGCAAGGTAGATTCTTGTCTGGGTCCTAACTCGATACAATCCGGACAATTTTCCTGTAAACGGAGCCTTGTTAAATTAATGATTCCGGTATCACTCGCCTGATTTTGATTTCATTTTCATGCGTCGATCTGTTTAATTATTGGCACATTTGTTTCGAATTGATTTGCTTTTGTATAACAAGTTTGCTGGGTGATGTAAAAGTGTTTATATGATGCTATATTAATGTCAATGGTGAAATTATAAGTTTTCCAAATTGGCCAAACAGATTTGAATTAATGGACTGTTTTTCAACAACCTTTGAGGTAAATAGGTAATTTGCAATGCAGTAAAACATTGTGGTTGATTCGTGATGAAATTGAATCTAGGGGCGGCCGGAAATGGTCGGAGAGGTCCTCTGTAACCCCAACTGATACGTGTCGAGTGTTGGATACGCGACACGGCGATAAGGTGAAGTGTCGGAGTAACATAGACGGAGACGGAAATTGCGGTTGTGTCAGTTTGTAATGTATTTATGTATTTATACAGTTACATAATCAATCAAATGAATTTATGATTGTTTCGTAGTTTTGAGGTCAATTAAACAATAAATGTCCCCGTCATTCAAATCATGCAACTAGGAGTCTAGGATATTAGAATATACAATTTCTCATAAAGACAAAAGTAGATTATCAGTATCAATCTATTTTATCTTATTTACCACATGAATAGTACTTGACGCCTCGTAAACTTGTAACGGATATGTCCGTTACAAGGGAGACTTGTTGATTAGAATAATGTAACTCTACATATGAGGTAATGTGAGTTAAATTCTCGATAGATTAACAAGCTAACCTTAACTTGTTTATATAGTTTTAAAAGAGTTATTTGTGACGAGTTCATAACAAGTTAACCTTAACTTGGTTATATAGTTTAAATGAGTAAGTCTTGCTTGAGACGGGTCGGATTTTAAGACAGGTCGTTTGTGAGAGGAAATGGGTAAAGGGGACAAAGGTGGGACCCCCCATATGCTTCTCTACTCACCCTAAATGAGTATTTTGTGAGAGAATAAGGTATCCGTCTTATTAATAAGACGGATACCTTGGTCTGAAACAAGATTTGGTGCTTAGTGCAAGGATACCAGGCCCAACAATTGCTCCTTATTTCCTCATTTATCGCTGGGCCAGGCCAGAAATGAGGAGATAACTGCTATCGGACGGTTGAGTCTCCCAAAAACCTAGGGAGACCGTTTCTGAACTGTCGCTTGGACAGATGTCTTCAATGCAACGCTCCCATTAATTCCCTGTCAGTCAAATCTTTACTTTTTCACTGCCTATATTAACTGCTCACTCAATTCTCATCTTTAAAAACTCTGATTATCAACTTCATCTTCTTCTTCTCTCTACATCTTCTATCTTCTCTCGAAAATCCCAGAAAAATGGTTGCTAAAAAAGCTAAATCTTCAAAAAATCTCTCGTCCTCTGCAGACCCCACTCCTGCTGCTGATGTCTCAGAGAATCAATCTTAGAATCTACTTTTGGAGACTCGTCCTCCTCTCGAGACTATGGCAATTTGCCACAAAGGTTACGAATTTCGCCCATTGAAGCCTTGGAGGGCCAACATGCACTACCAAACCGTCTGAAGCTTGAGTTTGTGAAAATCCTGAAAGACAAGGAAATCATTCTAGCCAATTGTGATGTGTGGGTCCTAGAGGATTCCACAATAAGAGTATATTGGTCATTTCCTGATTGGTTCAGCATTCATGAATGGGCTTTCCATGCTGGGTGCAGGCTACCATTCACTCCTTTGATGGTTGAAGTCATCAAAGAAATAGGTGTTCCTCCTTTCCAGATTATGCCTATAATCTGGAAAGTGGTTCACTCCGTTGAGCATCTTTGTCGCAAATATAATCTCCTCTTTACCCTTGATGATCTCAAGAGTTGCTACGCTGTCAGGACTAACAGCCCTGGCAGAGTGACTTTCAGGAGCAGGAATCAGGCTACCGCCTTGCTCAGCATCCTTGATGGTGGTGACGACAAGGATTGGGCCGCCAGTTATATGTTCATCGGGATTAACTCTATTGACCCTGTTGAGTTTATAGATCCAGTACTTAAGAGGGGGAAGGGGTGAATTAAGTACCCAATTAAAAATTAAGCCGAGAAATAGTCTAACTGCACGTTTTGATCCAGTACACAGGCGTTTTGAACAGATCAGCGGACTGTTCAAACAATACGAAATTCGCTGTACTGAGAAATCAGATTCGTGACAAAGAAAGCGACAAGAAATAATAATGAAAAAAAATAAAAATAAATGACACACGATATTTAACGTGGTTCGACCTACTCTCTAAAGGTCTACGTCCACCCTTTCACTCTTATTATTTCACAAATAATCAAATCCCGATTACAATGAAATAAACCCCACGATCAACCCGATCGTGCAACTCGAGTACAACCCGTACCCCAAATCTCTCACTCACAAAAATGAAAAAATTACAATTCAAAACTTCTCCTTATATGGTTCAACACGATGGAACAATGGAGAATAAAATTGCCCTAATGAATATAAAACTTGTATTATTAAAAGAACAATCCTTAGAACATGGCTTAATAGACTTTTTGCAAAAACAATTCAAAATAAAACTGAAAGACTTAATACGGTATTTTTGCAAAAAGACTTTAAAACACCCAAAAATTTTCTCAGCAAATCAACCTTTTGAAATATATGTGTATATAATGTGAAATGCTTGCCGTGCCAAATTAGAAATGATCAGCTACCTAAATGCACGACTAAGGTTGACTAAAAGACCTAGTTTAGGTAACAAAATATTCCTCCAACTTATTGCCTAGCTTTTAGGAATAATTTTGTCAGCCAAATAAAATATGGTTATTCCAAATCTCACAAAAAATGGAAGGCACAAATTTTGACAAAAGTATTTCGGCAGTTTGTATAATAAGAAAAATATCAACTTAAAAAACTTTTTGTCAAATAAGATAATACGCCATAATCTATTGGACCGAACTTATAAAGTAAATACAAGCCTTATACCCTTACATCTTTTCTATGACGAACTAAGGCGAGACGATCGATCCAATTTTCATCTGAGCTAACTCAGCAACTTGTAAACCTGTCACTCAACATCTAACATTGTTTATAAGATACGAGGGATAATAAAAATAACGTACTTGTCATCATCAACAGAAATTAGTCCAACATTTTTGTACATGACTACGCCTTGCATACTACTTTACCTTCAAATGTTCCAATGACGAGACAAGTGATACGCTTAGTCGAGGTACCTAGAGAATCTTAACAATTGTATTTTAAAATGGTGTTAATTTGCCCAAAATTCAATTTTTTGTTAAAGAAAGATTAAGAGGGATTGATAATAGACTAATAATATGGATGTCCAAACACAATTAAGTGTACCTTAAAACACACAAGAGTAATTACGCATCCCTTGATGATCAACCTACAAATTCAAACATGAACCATGATTTGGACATTAACATATTCACAATTGAAATCTTATAAATCTAAAACTCCACGCAATCTGCAAACACAATTACACACCATTGAACATCAATTTGGATATTAAAATCCTCAATGCTATAACCCACATATATACAAAGATTTCCATTGGTAAAAACTAAAAATTGTACACGAAATTTCAGATTTAAACTTACTTTGAGAAGATGACAAAGTAGTTATTTCACTGACCTAAAGTTATTCATTAGAGATTTGGAGTATATATGGTTCAAATTTAAATAATAAGTAATTGTGATAACTCATGCCAAGTTACATGGGTGGAGGAGATGGAGAAGCGTTTTGTGTTATAGGAAGAGGTGTAGTTGTTGTACGGTACTCGTATTTAATTTGTATGAGCGTTATTTTTTGGGTTTCTTAATTTTCGCTTCTGCTTTTAGTGAGCGTAATTTTGCTAATAATGAGGTAATTACTGGAGCATTAAACTTGAGATGACCCTTTTTGTTTTGCGACGACATAAAGAGTGGCATAGAAGAAGAGAAGTGCAACCCTTTTCCTGGTTTTTTCTTTATTAGATTAAGATATCATTATTATTATTTATTATTTTTATTATTATTAGGGAATTATTGGGTAATAGATAGATAAGGCATTAAGGGTGATTGTATAGAGATATCCTAGGTGGCGTAAATTTAGAGCGTGACACATGGCACTTTAAAAGAGGCTCAACATGCCTTTTTATATTATTATTACTAGTTTTAGCCCGTGAAAAAATGCATGAGTTGCTTTTAAAATTCTAACATTCAAAATATGTTTAGATTAATGCGAATAGAAATCGACTTTACATTATCGAGTAATAATAGAATAATATTATTATCATTGCTAGTTTGCTACAATTTAATACCCATGCGAATGTAATTTTAAGGGATTGAATATTCAATAACTTGACTCAAGTCAAAAGTATTCAAAGATAAATTACACATAAATATAATTAAAATGTTAATCAGTACCATCCGATATAAGTCGAATTGTGATCTAAGTTAACCAACATTGCTTTAATCTTACAGTTAAGTTGATATAAAGAACAAAGAGAAATCTTGTATACTAAAACATGGATAGAAATGAAATAACATTATAGAGTCGACATCTATAATAAACTAAGCCGCTAAAGCGATAAATCTTACAATAAAGTATATGTTTAGCCCAAACTAAGTTAAGCCTAGACAACAAAATTAAGCCCAGTTGCTATTAATCGTCTATAACTTGAAAAATGTTAAAACTAATTGATGTAAAATAACAAATCAAAAGTCGTGCACATCTGGACCCAGGTGGAGACGTGGTGGTTCCACATCCGTTCCTGGTTCCGAATGTGGTGGCTCCACGACTGTTCTCAAAGAGGGACATGGAGGTTCCACCTCTCCCATTTTTTTAAAAAAAAATAAAATAAAATCCATTCTTCTTATGTTGATTAGTTTTACGTGTTTTGATTAGTGATTCGTCGTTTTTATTTTTAAAAATCGATTAATTTATCGATTTTTGATTAGTTTAATTTGATTAATTTTTGTTGAGTTACAAAAAATAAGTTAAGAGGAGTAACATTGTGCACTCCGCGTAATTTGTCGACAATATAAGTAATTGTGTAGACAAATAGTAACTCCCACAATACAGATACCTAAACAACCAAAAAACAAAATTGGGCTCAAGGTTATTAAACTGAGTCCAAAAAACAAAAAGATGACCATTTGACAACACATGTAAAATAAATCCCAAATTTCGGAGTTACTTTCACATACGGATTTTATTCTTTCACATACACTTTTTCATTAACTCTCCTAGACAAATCAAGTCTATATCTTATCTTTCTCCCTAAAATTGAATCTAATTATCATAAAAACTTAAATAGTGAATTAAAATTTTTCATTTAGTAAAGTAATTTTATTGTTTAGCAATTAGTAATATGAGTATGTTTTATTGTAATTTTTAGGGTTTGCCCGGAATTTTGTAAGCATAACCATGGTACAATTGACAGAAAAACCATATTATTAACGGATTAAAATGCTCTCTTGGGTGGGCTAAAATTGCAGCAATGACACTACGAAGTGTAAACATTAGCGTGACATAAGCATTGCATAGGAATTAGTTTGTGAGAGATACGATATACATGCACATGTTGAGTCATGAATCACAACGACTCACAAGTCACGAGTGTTGTAGATTTTGGAACTTTTCTTTTTCCGCAATAAAATAAACCGATCGGCCGGAGATGGGAAGCCATTGTCGACCGGAGAGCCGTTGGCCGGTGATTGGACTGACCTGAACAAGGGGGTGTGAACGAAGGTGTTGTTTGGTATGGAGAAGAACAATCCACTGAGTAGTGGAAAGGAAAAAATGGTAAGGTTAAAAGTGTAAAAGGCGTATGTGAAAGAGTAAAATACGTATGTGAAAAAGCACGTCCCTTATTTTAATGTACATATTAAAAATTTGTCTCACATGGTTGGACTTTGTCATATTTCTTTCTTGGCCCAAAAGTCAACAGTTGCACTTCACTTGGCTTTCATACTCAGTCCTTTTACTTCGTCCTGGGCCGACCAATATGCTCTGCTTTGAATAAACTTTGTTTCCAATTGCTTGACTTCGATGTCATATGGCCGTTTACGAATACCTGCCCAATACATATATAATTCTAGTATGATTCAATCTCGTATTATATGAGTTATTGCTAAATAATCAAAATACACATTAAAAATCAAACTTAGTTCAAAAATAAAATAAGACAACTTAAATTCTCCTAACTCACAATAGTACGATAATTAGCTTAAAAATACGAAAGACGACAAATATCGACTTATCATCTACTGCGCCAGGTTATCGTCTTCCGCCATCTCCTCGTCGTACCCTCCTCCAGCTGCTCCTCCTTAGGTACCTACTCCTGGATCTCATCCCATCTATGCTCCTGGTCCAAAGCTGCCTCCCCGAGAAACAACCACTCTGGAAGTTGTCGTCTGCGAAGCCTCCACTAGCAAACCTGTTAACACCCGGCTGGCCTCCCATAATAGCACTCAAACACCCATACCCGTGGTCAATGGTGGTTCCCTAAGCATCTTGAGTCACACGATAGTTGTGAAAGACTCCTCGAGTCATCTCCACCAACTTGGTTGCTTAACGTTCGTGCCGATGTTTCAGATTATCCATGTATTCATGGAGGTTCTTCATGCACAAATCGGTGTTAATCTCACGAATGAGGTTGGCTTGTTGCATACGGGGATGGTAATGGTCAAATTTGGGGTACTCAGGTTAGAATAGAGGCATGATGACAATCGAGGTCGGGATATCGACAGTTCTAGGCTTCGGGGCTCGTGGTATACCTTAGGGAAAGAGGAGGTTGTCGGGAATGGTGTAGATTTGGGGCTTGTTAGTTATGCCATCACAATATATGTTGTGTTCATCGAGCATCTTCGTGGGTGATAGATTCTCCTCATCAGGTAAAATCATCCACATGTTTGCTTTAGCTTTCCAAATATACTTCCCGGCCTCCCACATGCCTATCCACTTAAGCTTGTCTTGCAAGTATATCCTCCTGAACACTTAGACTTCATCGATCATCGCCTCTTCTCCTTTAACTCCCATTCTAGGCTCAAAATCAGCCACACACTTCGCCAATTGGGTCACAATCGCCCTACAATCCAAACTAACTGTAGGGGAGGTAACCGTTTTCTCCAAACTGTGACAAACCAAGCCCAGAGGGCCAAAGCGAAACCTCTCTTCCTTAAAGAGGTTAAGGTAAGAAGTGAGCAATAGGACTTCATGGGAGTTTAGCTTACTTTGATCCTTCCTTCCAAACAACAAATGGCTCATAGACCTCGAGAAGATCCTCAAGGTGAAATGTTGCACGTCATTACTGGTCATGGCACTCACGCTCACACTTACCCTACCGGTGAACAAGGTAGGTATCTAGTGCCCTTAAGGTACGAGGGCACCTCAAAGAGTTACTTCTCCTCATCGTCCTCATCCTCGCTTTTCTCCTCTTCCGGCTCCAACTCTAGGTACTCGGCCAAGTTGTTATAGGTTAGGGTGTACTCCTCAAGCATTCCTCACTCGAAAAGATACTCTTGTCGGTATTATCATGAAAGAAGGAACTCAAGAATTCTAAGGTCAATCCCCTATAAGATAACTCATTCAAGGTATACAAACCACCATGTCCCAACTTATGGAAAATGTCCCTCACATTTCGGTGAACACCAAGACCTTTCAAGATGTTATGGGACATAAATCTCGTGAGGTTCATAGAACGGTCCGTTAAGGTAACAAAGGTACTCCTTTGGTTCATGTTCTTATAAAGGACACGGGGACTCTCTGGTACTGTGAGTATAGTAGGTCGAGACGGTTCGGCTCTGGCTCCGGTGGGGTTGTTGCAAGCCCTTGGGTTTTTTGCTTTTCTCGGAGTCCTAAAATAAACTATTGAAGACAACATATGGATAACAAAACAACAATAATTTGACACCATTTAGAAACTCTGGAGTTACTAGCAAAAGACGAGATTTCTGAAATTTTTGGTGTGATGTAGTTAAAATAGAAATGATCTTGGGTTGTATACACCACTTGAAGAGCAATTTGACCAAAATATAAGAGATTTAAAGCATAAAATTCCAATTCTTACCTTGAATATGGAAAGTTTAAAATTTAGGGTTAGTGAGAGAAATGAAGATCTTGTAGCCACAACTATAATGATTTACTAGGCTTGAGAAACGTTAAAACTCTAGATATAAAAGTTAATGAGGTTTTTGTGAAGCTTTTTGATGCTTAAATGGAGAAACTTGGTTGTGTTAGGGTGTTTAGAGGGAAAACAAGGTGAAAAAATGAGGAAATATGGTGGGGTTGGGCAGAAATAACAAGGAAATGGACCGATTTTCGGCACTATTTATACAACTCGATCGAGTGCAACTTGGCACTCGGTCGAGTGGGTTTTTGGATCAGTACCTAACCGGTTCTCACTCGGTCGAGTGGTATGTACTCGGTAGAGTACTCCCCTAACTCAGTCGAGTACTTCCTTGTACTCGGTCGAGAGACTAGTGTAATAGCTCCCATTCTGGTCCTATCTAAATACCATGATTAGACCGTCTATACCTGTAACAAAAGAGATACATTCGGCCCTCATATGGCGCGTCCATGGTCAGATTTGAGTCGGTTAAGGCCGCACATCGAGCAACACTCTACACTACTAGTATAGTATCCTTACCTATACCCTTCGCTTATTTAGGAATACTCTACTCGTCATCTATGTTCTAAATTAGCATCGCATGGAGTTACACACATACATTAGCATACAAGTGACTTAACAAGAGTTGTCCAAGTCCTCATTCTTTCCAAGATACACCGAAACTCTTGGTATTAAGCAACTCAAGGTATATAGACAAACAAGTATCTCTAGCCGGCACCTTAACACAATCACTTTTCCACTTGGGTCACATTGCATCCACATACAATTTTAAACATAAAGTGAGGGCGCCTTCATATTCAAAATCATCTAGACTCCTACATACTTATCCTCCATTAGGTTCTTTTTATTAGACTCTCTAGGCTCTTTTTAGGTTGGCTCCAATATCATTCGCTCTGATACCACATTGTAACACCTCCATTTATCCGGTACCCTTAGTGGGCCACCCAAGCGAATGGACATGATACAATCTCGGTTACTTGAGGTAGTATACATCATATCGACAAAGAAAGAAGGATACAAAGTACAACTTATTATGTAATACATGTGACACGATGAGTAATACTAAAAAACTACAAGTGAATATATAACTCATGACTCTTGTCGCGTCCTGTACCAGTACATAGTCCCCGCTGCATCTAAGCGTCCATACACCTGTCACACCACTGCTCACCATTTTCCGAAATATCAATGGATCACGGCAGATAGTTATAAAGAATAGACACACAAGAAGCACATAGTCAACCATATGTATGTGTAGGGATAATCAATACATCAAGTAATACCCCCATAGTGACAACATCCATAATACCAACACAATCTAATTCCTCCAAATTCTCATGTAATATAAAACCATTCAAGAACCACGAAAGGATTAGGCATATATGCCTGCTACAATTCACGCGGCAACACAACAAGCGTGCTCCAAGTCACACGGCAACAAATGGTACTCGACTCACACGGTGAACGTGCTCGACCACTAACATTCCCCGAATTATAAATGTGCATCTCCGTTTTGTGGCAGGGCCACAAGAATAGACTCTGGGCAGCCCTCGCGTACGACGGTGTCCCCGGGAACTCGGTTACCCATACCGGTTCCCAAACTCAAGTCCAAATACCATAACCATCATCGTTTCAAAAATACTCATGAATCTCAAGATATAACATTCTAATTCAACACTAAGACACAATGAACACATAAAAACACAATTCCAAAGGATAGAGTAGAGAAAGTTCCTACCTTTGTGCCATCTAAGCATAGCCAAGTCAAACAATCGATAAATCGCATATCATTCATCACCTACATGTGTAATTAGATACTCTATTATTAATTAATGAATTGTGATCATGATTCTAATTGAATCATTAAGAAAACATCTTAACTCTCTTTAAGAAATTAGTAATTTACCGACGAAGTTAGGATCGAAAGCAAGAAGGAGATTCCCGACTCATAAAGCTAATCTCATTGCCAAACCTTCCAATTGATAATCATAATGGGGTAATTATTGAAGGTTTCATATACCTTTTAGTCATACTAAAATGTTAATAAACTCTTTTATTAACTAGATCTAGTGCATGCAAAACAATATGAAATAGATAAGAGAAGAAAATGGTGCCTTACATTGGTGAGTCACGGTTTTAAGGGCACAAACAAAGTCACCTACTTTGTTTGTTCTTGAGCTAAAAATATTCGGAAGATCCTCCTCAAAGCTTCAAGTTTAGAAGCTCTCCCAAGATGAGCACCCAAGACAATATCCCTTAAGACCAATGTTTATTTTACTAGAACAAACATTAGTCACCCTAATCAAATTTCTAATCTAAAACAACTAGTAAACTTATGTTGTTTTCTTATTAGAAAATGGTATAAACAAATTTGTGTATTTTTGTTTCTTGAGAGAAGAGGGAGCAATGAGGTTCAAAACCCTAGTGTGGAATTAGAATGAATCATACATGAGAGGAGACCACCCTTTCAATGTAAAGGGTGGACGGTTTTGGTGAGGTGCAAAGGACCAATAGTTGGTCTTGTTCTTCTCAATGTGAGACAAGCATGCCTCAATATTAATGGTATGTTTTCCACTTAATTTAAGCATCCAACCAACAACAATATGGATCCTATCCATACCCAAAACCGTCCCACACTAATATGGGTCACCATCTTATTATGATTTTGTCAAGTGTCACATGTCACATGTGACAATCATAAGTCCATTAGTGTAATAGACATTTAACATTTTAAATATCATTACATAAAATACTTTTGACAAAATGCTTATCAATT
>JAOWBH010080690.1:0-23546 GCA_028566215.1 Silene coronaria | reverse complement strand
ACCCACATTTGTGCGGGTTCCCATTGCAGAAGGATTGTTCCCACTCAAGTGGTAATAATACTAGTCTCACGAGTACAGCTCGTGGGACTAGTCCCGAACACAAGGGGTTAAGCCCTGGTGTGATATTATTAATATCTGCAGCTGATGCTGTGGTTGTTGCGTTTGTTGGGTTGGTCCTTATCTACCTATATTGGAGACGTAAGGACCACTCCAACGGATGTAGTTGCACGGGGACGACTAAATTGGGAGGAAACGGAAAAAGATACTCGCCATTCTGCGCGTGTATGAGAGGGTTTTCGAACAATGACATTGAGAGCGAGTCAGATAAAGGGAGCTCTGTTGAAGGCAGTGGCACTAGAGGAGAAGTAGGCGAAGGGGAAGGGGAATTAGTCGCGATAGATAAAGGATTTTCTTTCGAGTTGGACGAGTTATTGAGAGCGTCAGCTTACGTGTTGGGGAAAAGCGGGTTAGGGATCGTATACAAGGTCGTGCTTGGCAATGGTGTACCGGTTGCTGTAAGAAGGTTAGGAGAAGGTGGTGATCAACAAAGGTATAAAGAGTTTGCAGCTGAAATTCAAGCAATTGGGAAAGTTAAACATCCAAATGTGGTTAAATTAAGAGCTTATTATTGGGCTCCTGATGAAAAATTGCTGATTTCTGACTTCATTTCCAATGGCAATCTTGCTAATGCTCTTCGAGGTTAGTCCGAAATTAATGTTCATTTTTATTAATTACTCTATCCGTCCTGATTATTTGTTACAGAAAAGTAAATGATTAGGATTGAGGGGTAGTTTCTTAGTATCAAATCATGCCCTTCATAACTGTTAATTACTTTTTGTTCATATGTGGGTTAGAGTAGTTATGCGTCAAATCTTCGATAATGACATTATACATGATTTGTCATATCCTGGTTAAAAGTATCTTTCTCCAATGATATTATTTTCGGATTTGGTGACGGAACCTGGATTTGGAGTAAACTAGATAAGGTGTACAAAAATCGAGACTTTAACTAAAAGTTTCGTTGCTTAGTGGACAATCGTGTTTGCTAACCCCCTTTAGTTCTGCTGCTGGTTGAACTAGTGACACTAAGTAGTCAAGTGGTAGTACAATCTTCATGAAGTTCAGTGTACTAATTATAATATACTCTTACATATTAAGAGTTAATTAACAAATATCTTTGGCATTTAGCAGCTTAAAATCTTGCTCTTCAAAAATGATGCCAAAATTTTAAGTGTCCTACTCCTACATGTTATTTGTTTTCATTCTTTAGTTTGATGCTACTATTTGTTTATCATTAGTTATGGTCCACTATTGTTGGGGATCTTTTGCTACTAATTTGTCTCCATCTAAGTTGGAAAAATGACTACTACTTGTCACTAAGAACTTTGTTATGGGTATGTAGATTATCCCAAAAGCCATATGGCAAAACTCGAAATCGCCTGCTTAAGTTCTTGAGGGGTGATACTCATATAAGTCATATCTAACAATTTGATACCGTTTCTTGATAAGACTCTTTTAATTCCTTACATATCTGTATCCGACACTCGGACCTGGATATGACACTTAGACACCTCATTTTAAGCCAAAATATGTGAATATTTCATTCAAATAGGTGCGAATCCGTGTTAGATAGGGATACTACATTATTCATGTTCAAAATTTGATCACTATTTGGAAGCAAGCATCAAAGATGGGTAATTGAGAACAGTTTTGAAACCTGATTCAGTGACATTTAAAGTTGGAGGGCCATGCAATTACACTAAAATATGCATGTGGGTTTTGGCAGAGGATGAATAATGGCATGTTTGCCTAAGTTGTGTACCTTGGTAAATTCAACCCATAAATCTTCTTATTATAATTTCAATGTCCCTCTTCATACCACAATTTTAATGTCCTTTTAGTTTAAAGGCCCTACCCCAACTGCGTCTGGTTAGTGGTGGGTGTTCCATTAATAGCCAATTAAATTTTGGTATTATTCACTCAACAAGTCAGTCATATGTAAACAGATAAAACTCACTTCACGGGTCTAGATTTAATCCCGGTAACCTTCAAAAATATATAAGGTGGTGGTGTACTGGTGTTGTCCACAGTAAAGGACCTTAGTTATGTCGGGATGAGGTCTCTTCCCTTGGCTCAGAATATTCAGTATTCACATATGAAGTCAATAGTTTAAACCTCGATCTCCCTTAGTTATGTTGGGATGAGGTCTCTTGGACCCCTTGGCTCAGTAATATTCAAATATGAAGTCAATAGTTTAAACCTCGATCTCCCTTATTGTTTTTTCCAAAATCTGACACTGGTTGGCCAAATGTAATACCGGACTTATAAAAGTAGTTAAAATGCATCAAAATTGAAGTTTTACTTTCAATCTAAGGAACTAATTTGGGTGGGTCATAGATAGTAAAGTGGGTGTAGTAACTTAGTAATTACGCTCAAGTCTAGTATAGTATATATTCAATGACTTCAATTTTGGTGGGTTGTTGTCATTTGTCAACATTTCGTGTTATGCAATGCATCATTGAGTGACTGTCTAATGATGAAAGTTTTTTGGCCACACTCTAGAAATTGAAATTTGAGTACGATGATCAAAGGTTCTTTAATTTTTAGCATTCAAATCGGTACTTGGCCGAGTAATGGAAGATTGGAAGGTCAATATACGCAGTCTTACCTCAATAATCAAATTACACTAAAATTGAAACCGGAATTGTCTGTACTTATTAATCCGAAAGAAACATGGAAGTGAAAATTTGTCAACTATGCCACTAATTTGGCAGTTCATCTACCTAGGGCAGTTTTTTATTTTGGTCGTCAGTCAATCTAGATAAGTTTTGGTCATTACTTAATTGCATTTCTAACAAACATGTCACATTGGAATGTTAAATGCTATTTTAATGCATTCTTGTTTAAGACGGTAATCTCCGTATTAAATTTAAAACGGGTCAAGTATGATAGATGAAAAAAAAGGTGGATGTCTAGGTTACTAACAAAAGATTTGTCCTATTTATATAAGTGGGGTATTTTTTTTATTTTATAACGAATATTGTCGTTCATGCTGTTTGAATAGTTGTCTGTAGATCATAAGTCAACTTGTTACTGAATATTGCATTCCAAATCCAACCACCACCACTACTCTGCAAGACAATATAGGTGCAATTTTCAGATGTAGATCCATCAAAACCATTTTTTTGAATTATTTAAATGTAATGTAGTTGGAAATTCAAAGCTGCTCTTACCTGTATGTTTTGGTTTGCCTAGATTCCTTCCTACTAGCATTCATACCTTTGTTTATACTCGTCAGCAATTCAGCAGATCACAGTGCTTTTAGAATTTATAGCAACTTTACCCCGTGTCTCAATGACTCTCGTGAATTGCTGGTTAAGAAAGGTCAGATGTATGTAGTCTAACCCATGTGTTGATAACAAAAAAATTGTTTCCGAACGACCCAAGACGATAAATGCATCCAGAACTGTATCCATCTACAGCCGATACCACTTATAATCTAGTGGCTAGTAACCTTCAAAACTTTTATAGAACGGTCGCATTACAGGGTCGCGTCTACAGTTAATACCAGGCTAAAAAGTAGATATTGACACTACTTTGATCCTAATTGTTCACAAAGCAAGTAATGATCTAGTTGGAAGAATGTATGAAATTTCTCTGTGCTTGTAACAGGGAGAACAGGGCAGCCATCAACAAGCTTAACATGGACAACCAGGCTTAAAATCGCGAAAGGAACCGCTAGAGGTTTAGCCTACCTACACGAATGTAGCCCTAGAAAATTTGTTCATGGAGACATAAAACCCTCCAACATACTACTAGACAGTGACTTCCAACCCTACATCTCCGACTTCGGCCTAAACAGGCTAATCAGCATCACAGGCGACAACCCGTCCTCTTCTGGTGGCTTCATGGGAGGTGCACTTCCCTATGTTAAGCCACTCAACCAAGAAAAATCGAACAGTTATCGCGCTCCTGAGGCTCGGATCCCTGGAACCCGTCCCAACCAGAAATGGGATGTGTACTCATTTGGGGTGGTATTACTTGAGTTATTAACAGGGAAGTCTCCTGAACACTCTTCACCAACAACATCAACTTCGACCGAGATTCATGACTTGGTTAGGTGGGTTAAGAAAGGGTTTGAAGACGAAAACCCGTTGTCGGAAATGGTGGATCCTGTGTTGTTGCAAGAAGTTCATGCTAAGAAAGAAGTGTTGGCTGTTTTTCATTTGGCTCTTGGTTGTACTGAGGGTGATCCTGAAATTAGGCCTAGGATGAAAACTGTGTCTGAAAATCTTGATAAAATTGGAACTTAGATAACATTAAGATTGTAGAACATTGTAATATTCGTGTATTTTTACATTTTTTTTCGAGTTCAACGATAAATAAATTTGTAAGCCATAGCAAGAATTTGAGCACGTTAGTCCGACACTTCACTTCACTTAGCTGATGTGTTGCATGTTTGACACGATCCCGACACTTGGTTATTCAGGTCTTTAAAGGTCAGATCTGCTAGGGAAGATGTTCACTTGTTCTCAAATCCAAGTTTTGTGTTAGATGGAGTAATTTTTGTTAGGAAGGTTGGGCTGTTTGATTTGTGCACATTAATTTTTGTATAAGATCGTCTTAAATGTGAGGCCATTGGAATTTTTGTATTGTATGATCATTGAACTCCGATTGGAATTAACCCAACTTTTGATCCAACTTAGATGTTATTGTCAAACCCGACCAATTTTAACAGATCCCCACCCCAATTAACTAACAAGTCCATGACTAATATCTAGAGGTGGCAATCGGTTCAGTCGAACCGGGTTTGGGTCGAGTCAAGTCGGGTTGGATGATATTGGGTTTGGGTCAACCTAGAGGTGGCATTACAGTCGGTCGGATTTGGGTCGGGTCAGGTTATGTCGAGTTCGAGTCATATCGGGACAGCCTACCCTTTCAGGTCATCATCGGGTCGGGTCAAGCGATATATCAGGTAGGTATGGGTCCGATCGTTATCGGATCCGGTAGTCATCACATTAATTCAATTTTGCACCATTAAATTTAATTTTTAACCATTATTTAGTTTAATTACTTCATTATCTAGTCAAATGTATTAATTTAAATACAAAATTACTTTAATTTTGATCAATATTAAACTCAATATTGGTCATTTCATCAATTTAATTGAGTCAATATCGAGTCGGGTCAGTATTGGGTCGGATATGGGTCCGGTTTGGGCCACTGATCATTAGGTTGTGTCTCACCAGGTCGGGTTGCAAAATTTTCGAATCCTATCGGGCTGGGTCAGACTTGCCGACTCTATGTCAACCTACCCTTTCAGGTCGAGTTGGATTCGGGCCGGGTCGTTATCGAGTCCAGTTAATTTATCACATTACTTCGATATTTTACCATTAAATTTAGTTTTTAATCCTTATTTGGTTCAGTTACTTCATTATTAAGTCACTTACGTTTGATCGATATTGAGCTTAATAATTGTCGAGTCCTCAATTTAATCGGGTTAATATCGGGTCTGGTCAATATCGAGTTAGGTCTGATTCAGTTACTTCATTATTAAGTCATATTTATCATCAGATTGTGTCGGATTACGGATCAGTTAATTCCGCATTATAATATTCTCAAATTCAATCAGGTTAGATTCGAGTCGGTCAAACTTATCAGCTCTAGCCTCTACCTCTACGCCTCTACTCATATCCATCAATCCATGTGACCAGATCACAAAAGTTATGGACCGTCTCAGTATATTTAATTTCCCTCCCCTTTTCAATTACAGTTTATCGATCTAGGGTTCGTAACATCGGTAAATCATCTCAATTTCCCTAATTTTTCTCTTCAATTTTTATCAAATTTGCGAGATAATCACTTTGAATCTCCCAATTCTTCAAAGTTCCTCTCTCGTTTTCCATTCTCAAGGTATGATCGTTTACCTAATCTCTCTAATTTAATCATTTTGTTAATTTAGGGTTTGCATTGAACTATTTTTGTTAATTGTGATCTTATAGTAGCTTAATAATGTGTCGTTGTATTGTGTTGAAGGTATTTTGACGACATTTTTTTCGGGACGAAAGCTGAATAAGGATTATTATTATGGTAATCACTTGTTCACTTATTTCATCTTTCAATTAGATTAGAGTACATTTTAGAAAATTCTGGTGTTAAATTATGCAACCTGGTGTAATCTAGGGTTTTTTTAATTAAATTTGAGGTGCTAATGGAAACTGATTTGGGAATTATGGTATTTAGTTATTTCATCTTTTAATTAGGTAAAAAATTTAGAAATTTGTGATGCTAAATCATGCAAGATTGTTTAATTTAGGGTTTGTGATTAAGGTGGTAGTGGTTATTGGTAAATTGAGGTGCTAATGGAAATTTGTGGTGAAGGAGGATTATGGTAAATTGACATTTGATTATTCAATTAGATTAAATAATGCAAGATAGTGAATTTTAGGGTTTGTTATTAAAATTGAGGTGCTAATGGAAATTGGTTTGGGAATTTGCAGTCAGCTCTGTTCAACTTTCACTCGTTCTTGACGGTGGTGTTGTTAGCCATTTGTACCTGCACTTACATTAAGATGCATTTTCCTGCCATTCTTGAGCAGAGAACTGGGTAATGCACTTTTTCCCTTTCTCGTTCAGTAGCATAGATCTGTACTAGTTTGAGCTGTCTGTGAATTAGATGTTGTTATTCATGTGTTAACAATTTTTATTTCTGTGAATTGATTGCCTTTTTCATGTGAACGAGTCTATTGTTTTGTATCTCTGCTGGCCTCTGGCCTTTGAGTGTGTGTATGTGTGGATCTTATACAAATTTTTCAATTTGTGGTCTATCTTGTACTCTTAGAATCTTAGTTGCAGTCGTCATTGAGGTTGCTGTGATATCGAAATTGAGTCATTTGATCCTTGCTTTACTTGTAAATTCACAAATTGAGAGTTGAAACATATGCAACCTTACGTAATCAGCATTTGGGGATGTCTCTCTTTTAAGGGAATGACACATTGGCACTGAGCGTAATTGTGTTTTTTTGTTCTTTATGCTCACAAAAAGAAAGTATCATCGTTCATCGCTAGATTTATGCTTTGTAAAGTAAAATTGCCACCACCTCTGTTCATGAAATCACTCTTTGGCAAGTAATTTGCCATTGTAATAACTAATAATGCTTGGCAGAGAGTCACTCGCCTTTCTTTTAACTTCCGATTGAACTGCCCTTTAGATTTGGTCATGAAACGGAATGAAATTAATCCATTCTTGGAACCAAGATATCTTCTTTATATCTGAAAATATGGAGCATGGAAGTGAGATTTGCTAGACCTAGAAAATTAATCCATTGTCAAGTTGTGTTAGAGTGTAGTTATGACCGGAAATACTTTGGATGAATTAGATAAAACCGAGACCTCTGGTATTATCAATCGTAATGTCATTAAGAAGAAGATAAGACTTTATTGGGGAATAATCCTTTTCTTTCCAGTTAGAATTTAAATATATCGTTTTAGGTACGTGATTGTAATAGATGAATAAGACTATCATTTGTACCGGGCCAGTTGGCTAAAAATCAATTGGCAATTTCTGGCGATCTTCTAAAACCTATAAAAAAAATTACGTGACTTTGGAATGATTTGGTGAATAAGGGCTCAAACCCCAAAAAATTGAAAATGGGTTAGGGGTGAAAGTTGAAACTATTGATAAAGAATGGGTGTATGTAGGTTTGAGAGCAAAGTCGTTACTTTGCTCTGCATACAAAGTTCAACATAGATAAGTGGGAGAAATGCTGACAGCGGTAAAGTCGTCCCAACTAGCGAAATTACTCCTTGTGCATGATACAGTGGAATTATGAAAAGTAAAGAACTCAAATAAAAAAAAAAAAAAAAAAAAAAAAAAAGTAACGCGGTTTTGCCTGTCAGATTTTTCCTTTACAAGTCGGTATTGTTTCTACTTGAACTAACGACTTTACTCCTTATCCTACTTTGACTCATTCTCTACAAATAGTTTCACCAACCCCCATTTGCCAACTTTTTTGGGCTTGAGCTGTCATTCACTAAATCATTCAGTAAGGCAAGCGTACAACTTGCTTTGTCTATGTGTAGAACGCCTCGAAAAGTACTTTTAAGATCCCTAGATGTCTCTCAATTTCAAACTATATGCCTCTTCTGTTAGCACAGACATTTTCAAATGGTATGAAGTACGAACTTAACTTTTACTAAGTCGGCCGAAATTCGTGTATTATAGCCTTCAAATCAGCGATTTTAGGCAATTTTTTAATCGCTGAGATTTTTTGGCAAAACCTTATTAGTAGGGCGAGTATGCCTTAAAATGACTAACTGGTATTCACAACCCTCTCAAACGACTTAAAATGGAGTATACAACTTGTTTTGTCTATTTCTTATACTCAAAAATTACTCCTAAGGCCTCTAGATGTCTTTATTTCAAATCATATGCATTTTATTTTACCCTTGGCCGTTATTATATGGTATGGATTTATTGTGTTTTGAATTCCGAAATATTTTATTCCAGTCCTGCCTTAAAATCGTAGATAATAGCCTTTCAAATTGGCAGTTTTCGGCCCTCTCCCAAAAGCAGTTAAAATTTTGTTAGTATGCCAGTACGCCTTAGAATGACTAGAGTGTGTTGAAACATAAAATGGAGTATAAAAATTTTGTAGTCAATTTATGACACGACTTTAAAAATAAAATAAATATTTTGCACACCTCTAGATGTTTATTAGCTTTATGCCCCCTGTGATAAACTTTATGCTCCTTCTATTACCCTGTTACATTTTCTTATGGTATACTATGGAGTGTTTGGGTACGATTTTCGAGGCCATTTATTTTTGGGGCCGATCGGCAGCTCTAGACTAATCAAGGAGGGTTTGTGAACCGAAGGTCTGTTGTTTACTTCATTACGTAAGATGAAGTTTCCTTGCTTGTCGTTAATCCTTTTTCTTTCTAGTTAGAATTTATAATATCATTTCAGGTGTGCGGAGATATAATAGATGAATAAGGCGACTCGTCAATATTTACTTCTTCTAGTTATGAATATAGCTCCAGTATGATATTATCTCATATGCCCCTTCCGTTACCCTAGAACATTTATTGTTTGCGCGAATTTTAAGAACCAATTTTAAGAACCTTTATATCACGCTAGTTGGCCCAACCAAAATCTATGAGATTTTTGTCAAGGCATCGTTATTAGGAAAGATATGCTTTAAAATGCTTATCGAGTCATAGCCCTTTAAAACGACTTAGAATGGAGTGTACAAGTCGAAAAATACTTTTAAGGTCTCTAGATGTCTCTATTTCAAATCATGTCTGTTTTGTTAACGTAAGACATTTTTATGTGGTATGGAGTGATTGTCTTGCGAATTTTCAGATCTTTTATTCCGGAGCCAGGTCGGCCCAAAAATCGTGGATTATAGCCTTCAAAAAGAGCGATTTTTGGCAATTTTCAAAGCGTTGAATTTTTTTGCTAAAACCTTATTAGTGGGGCTTATTTGCCTTTAAATGATTAACGGGTATTCATAGCCCTCTCAAACAACTTAAAATGGAGTATAGAGCTTCTTTTGTCTATATTTTAGATGACTTGAAAAGTACTCATAAGGCCTCTAGATGTCTATATTTCAAATCATATGCGCTTTCCTTGGACATTTCTACATGGTATTGATTTATTACGATGAGAATTCCGAAATATTTGTTTGGGTCTGGGCCTTAAAATCGTAGATGCCTTTTGAGTGATAATCGAACAAAGGCTTTAGCAAAAAAATTAGATGAAACAAAGGCTTAGGAAATTTGTAGACATCTTGTTGGATCTAACAAGATTAGTGGGAGCGGATAATCGAACAAAGGCTTAGGAAATTTGTAGACATCTTGTTGGATCTATGCCTGGGAGATTGATTATGGAAGCAATTTTTATTATGAAAAAGTGAGATGAAACGCTATCGTGATAAGAAGGAAGACCTTCATATGGGTTTCATGGACTTAGAGAAGGCATATGATAGGGTACCGAGAGAAGTACTTTGGGCTTTGGCGAGGAAGGCTGACAAATATATATTGACCTCATAAACGACATGTATGAGGGGGCTAGTGCAAGTGTGTGTACTAACGTTGGGAGAACGGAACCGTTTCTCATTACCATTCGGGTGCATCAACCTTCCGCTTTTAGTCCTTTTCTCTTTGCTATAGTTATGGATGAGTTGACAAGGGCTATTTTGGATGACATCCCTTGGTGTATGATGTTTGTGGATGATATTGTGTTAATTGACGAGACGAAAGGGAGGGTTGAAAATAAGTTGGAATTGTGGAGGCATACTTTGGAGAGGGTTTAGGCTAAGTAGAAGTAAGATTGAGTATTTGAGGTGTCAATTCAGTAACACGCGGTTGCGACAAGTGGAGAGTATTATTTATATGGAAAGGTTGTTTAGAGTTAGATTTCAATAGAT
This sequence comes from Silene coronaria, assembly GCA_028566215.1. NCBI lineage: Eukaryota > Viridiplantae > Streptophyta > Magnoliopsida > Caryophyllales > Caryophyllaceae > Silene > Silene coronaria. The sequence continues at coordinate 13,116 of JAOWBH010080690.1, read as the reverse complement.
ATTTAGGATCAATTTTTCAAAAAGACGGTGAATTAGATGATAAAGATGTGACACACATAATTAAAGCGGGGTGGTTGAAATAGAAAAGTGCCACAAGTTGTGATAAAGGTATTCCCCATAGACTAAAGGGTAAATTCTACCGCACAATTGCATTACATGCGTGAGTGTTGGGCCGTGAAACATTGTTACGTTCAAAAGATGAGTGTGGCGAAAATGCGTATGTTGAGGTGGATGTGCGACCATACAAGGAAAGATCGACTAAGAATTGAGGTGATTAGGGAGAAGGTGAAAGTGGCGCAAATAAAGGACATGCTGATGGAAAATTGACTAAAATGGTTCGCCATGTGAGAGGAGACCTACTGATGCACAAATTAGACTCAACTCGAACTTGAACTCGAACTCGACACCTGGGGAACAAAAAAAATTGCTAGGGGTCGAGGCCTAGAGGGAGACCAAAGCAAACTCTCTTCAGAGTGATAGAACATGATATGAGATTAGAGGGTATGGTGACGGAGAGGGCTAAATGGAGGGAAAGGATACATGTGGATTTTTAGTAACTGCTCTTATTTGAAATATCTAGTGTTTATTTTACTTTTTAGAAAAATTATTTGTTTTCTTTTTAGATTTATTAAACATTTTACCTAAAAAATTCTTATATAATAATACTTGGTTTACTTTTAAGGTTTTCCGTAACACTAATTTTTACTTCGATTTTTCAAAACATGGTTTTAATTTGTATTTAGATTTAAATTCTAAGTTTTTATAAAAGAAATATGATCTTTGATTTTCAAACTCATAAGTTTAATTTGACTTTTGTATTATGTTTCACTCCCCATTTGCTCTTCACTTTTCCTTTTCTATATTTCCGCATTATGAGGTGTGCGATTACCCGGGGACGGTTCTAAAGGATGATTCATGCTAGCCGAGCCCAAACCATTTTGGGATTAAGGTTGTTGTAAACAACTTAAAAAAAATATATGCTTAAAATACTCTGCAGACCTATAGGTGTCTAGTATAAACTCTATGCCCCTTCTATTACCTGTTTATGATTTTTTCTAGGCCATTTACTTTTGGGGCCAATCGGCCCGAGCAATGTGAGTAATTGCTTTCAGAATTGGCAACTTTACAGTAATTCAGGAGGGTTGGTGAACCTAAGGGCCGTTGTTTTCTTCAATGTGTAAGATGAAGTTTTTTTTCCTGCTCGTTAGTCCACTTTCTAGTTAGAATATGTATTATCATTGTAGGTATGGGAAGATGTAATAGATGAATAGGCGACTCGTCAAATATTTATTTCTTCTAGTTGTGAAGATAGCTCCCATTATGATATTATCCCATGTGCCCCGTCCATTACCTAGAACATATTTATAGTGTATGGAGTGATTCTAAGAACCTACATATCAGGCTGGTTAGCCCAAAAACGTGGATAATATAAGCCTTTATAGTCGACAGATTTGACGATCTTCTAAAACCTAAGTGATTTTTGCTGAAACAACGTCATTAGGCAGGTAAGCATTAAAATGATTTATCGGGTCATCCTCTAAAACGACTTTTAATGGAGTATACAAGTTGTTTCATCTGTCTAAAACGGCTCGAAAAGTACTTTTAAGGTCTCCTGGTGTCTCTACTTTAAATCATATGCCCGTTTTGTTAACTTTGGATATTTTTATATGGCATGTAGTTATTGCGGTGCGAATTTCGAGACCTTTTACTCTGGAGCCAAATCGAATCAAAAATCGTGGATTATAGCCTTCAAAACCAGCAATTTAGGCAAACGTCTAACCAATGAGATTTTTTGCTAAAACCTTGTCAGTAAGGCTAGTATGCCTTAAATGACTTAACGGGTATTCAGAACCTCCCAAACGACTTAAAATGGAGTATGTAGCTTGCTTGGTCTATTTTTTGGACGACTTAAAATATACTCCTAAGGCCTCTAGACATCTCTATTTCAAATTATATATCCATCTCTAACCCTTGAGCAGTTTTATAGGCATGAATTATTGCGGTGTGAATTCCAAAACTTTTTATTCTAGTCCCGGTCAGCCTTAAAAACATAGAGTTTTCGGCTATCTCCCAAAACCAAAGCCTTGTTAGTATGGCCAGTACGCCTTAAACTAACTAGAATGCGTTGAAACAACTTAGAATGGAGTATAAAACTTTTTTAGTCTATGCACGTCATGGTTTAGAAAATATTATGCAGGGCTCTAGATGTCTATTATAAACTCGATGCCTCTTCTATTACCGTGTTACATTTTAGTTTGGTATGGAGTGGTTGGCCCTTTACTTTGGGGACCATCGGCTTGTGAGATGTGGATACTAGCTTCCGCAGCTTTAGAGTGTGTTTGGATAGTAAAAAGGGAGGGGAAGGAAGGGGAGGGAGAATGGAGGAAGTCAATTTTCCTCCAAATCTTTCCTATGGTGGAAGGATTTTCATTAGGCTTGGAGGAGGGAAAATAGATCCCTCCAAATCCTTCCCCCTCCATTTCCCCCTACCTCATTTGTTATACAAACAAGGGATTTAGTTTCCTTTCCCTCCCCTTCCCTTCCTTTCCCTCCCCTCCCCTTCCTTTCCTCCATCCAAACACACCCTTAGAGTGTTTAAGGTTGGTGAACCGAAGGGTCGATGTTCTCTTCAATGTGTAAGATGAAGTATTTTTGTTTGTATATATTGTTTTAGGTATGTGATTGTAATAGATGTAATTGATGAATAAGGCTACTTGTCAAAAATTTGCTTCTTTTAGTTGTGAAGATAGCTCCCGTTATGATATTGTCCAATGTGCCCTTTTGTTACCCCAGAGCATTTTTTATATCGTATGGAGTGATTGTTTATGTGAATTTTAAGAACCTTTATACTAGCCAGTTGAACCGTTGATAATAGATTTTATAATCAGGAGATTCGACGATCTTCCAAAACCTATGAGATTTTTTGCCGAAACATTTTCATTATGGCCAGTGAGCCTTAAGTTTGTTTTTGGGTCATAACCCTCTTAGGCGACTTAGAATGGAATATACAACTTGTTCCGCCTATGCCTTAAAGACTAAAATGACCCGAAAAGTACTTTTAAGTTCTCTAGATTTCTATTTCAAACAATATGCCCATTTTGCTAACTTGGTATATTTTACTTCATGATATGGAGTGATTGTGGTGCAATTTCCACAAACCTTTTATTCGGAGGCCAGGTCAACCCGAAAATCATGCGTTCTAGCCTTCAAAACCAGCAATTTTTGGCAATTTCTGGTTTGTGATATTTTTTGCTAAAACCTTGTTACTAGGGTTAGTAATTGTATGCCTTAATATGACTAACAAGTACTTAGAACCCTCTCAGACGACTTAAAATGGAGTTTACAGCTTGTTTTGTCTATTTTTTAGACGACTAGAAAAGTCCTTTAAGACCTCTAGATGTCTATATCAAATCATATGCCCTTTATGTTACCAATGGGCATTTTTATGGTATGGAGTGATTTGGGTACAATTTTCAAGGCCATTTACTTTTGGGGCCAATCGGACCGACAGATGTGGATAATAGCCTTAAGAATCGGCAGCTTTAGAATAATCGAGGAGGGTTGGTGAACCTAAGGGTCGTTATTTTCTTCAATGTATAAGATGAAGGTTTTTTTTGCTTGTCTTTAGTCCTTTTCTTTCTAGTTAGAATTTATATATCATTTTAATTATGCGGAGATAATACTGGTAGATGATTAAGTCGACTCATCAAAAAGTTACATCTTCTAGTTGTGAAGATAACTCCCATTATGATATTATCCCAAATGCCCCTTCCGTTACCCTAGAACATTTTTGTAGCATATTGAGTGATTGTTGTGCGAATATTAAAAACCACCAATTTTTAAAACGGTGGAAAATAGCCTTTATAGTCAGCAGATTTGGCGATCTTCCAAAACCTAGAAGATTTTTGTCGAAACATCTTCATTAGGGCATATATACATTAAGATGATTATGAGGTCGTAACCCTTTAAAACGACTTAGAATGAAGTATACAAGTTATTTCATCTATGCCTAAAACGGCTCGTAAAGTAGGTTTACATATGCTCATTTTGTCTAGATCTCTAGATGTCTCTATTTCAAACCATATGCTCATTTTGTTAACTGCGCACATTTTTACATGGTATGGAGTGATTGCAGTGCGAATATCCAAACCTTTAACTCCGGGACCAAGTCGGCCCAAAGTCGTGGATAGCCTTCAAAACCAGCGATTTTTGGCAGTTATCTTACCGGTGAGATTTTTTGTTAAAACGTTGTCAGTAGGTTTAGTATGCCTTAAAATGGCTAACGGGTATTTAGAACCCTCTCTAACGACTTAAAATGGAGTATATAGCATTATAGCTTGTTGTCTATTTTTTAGATGACAAAAAAAGTTCTCTTAAGGCCTCTAGATGTCTCTATTTCAAATCATATGCTCTGTTGTTACCCTTGGGCATTTTTATATGGTATGGATTTATTGCGGTGCGAATTCCGAAACATTTTATTCTATTCCGGGTCAGACCTATTTTGAATTGGCAGGTTTTGACGATCTCCAATACCAATGAAATAACCTTGTTAGTATGGCCAGTATGCCTTTAGAAGGCTCGAATTTTTTGAAAACACTTAAATGGAGTATTACAGGTCTCTTGATGTCTATATGTCTTTTGGCTCCACCTTTCAATGACAGCTTTTTTTTAGGTTATAAGTCAGTGATTGGGAGTTTCTGAACCTTATTGGATTATCTACTCTTGTGGGAACTTGTCCTTACTTGTTCAAATCAAGATCTTTGCCCATGCCTTATTTTCCTGAATCAATATCAAGTCATCTTGACGACATGCCAATTTAACTTCTTATGTTGGAAAGTGTTACTTCCTCTTATTATACATATATTAGTCTTGATCTTAGCCAAAAGGCCGAGAGAGGTATACATAAAATAGTTTTTATTACTAGATTTCTCAAACTGGCCAGGAACCATAACTAATTTTGTTGCATTGTCCTTGTCTTTGGTTGTTAATATACTATAGCTCTTACGTCAAAGCATACTTTCTTTTTACTATATTGATTGTTTTTATATTCATATGTACATTTTTCCCTCATCAACGGTTCGGTCTTTTTGCAGATTTAGAGGGTTCTTTTGGAAAGCTGCTAGAATTGGTGAGTTTTTCATTTTTAAAACTGAATACTGGGTAACATTGTTGTAGTCTAATGTCATCTTCGCCGTAATGTATATGCAAAAGGTGTGTTTATTCTCATACCCCTTTGGAGTTATGGGTTATTCTCATTCTCTTGGGAGTGAACGACCATTCCCCTGCAAAACTATTGCTACTTATCATTACAAAAAAGTCTGATTCATATTAGTGGAGTGGAATAGATTTCCAGAAAAAATTGGTACAGGGAAGTCTTAAAAAGAATTATGCGAACTGGAAAATCGGAGAAAACTCGTCCATGCTCAGTGATTTATAATACTTTTAACAAGGAGTCCTAGGAGTATAGGACAATACGATAGAAGCTGATGTTTTGTTTCTGGAAATAGGTGAAAGGCTGAGTCCATGGGTAGCGGTTGGATGCTTTTCAATGGGCCTATCAATCATCTTTTTCTAACTGGCGCTGATGTACATTTTGTTCTCGTGGGATAAGCGAATGGTGAACTTCGATGAGTTGAGTTTGCCAATAGTGTTGCTTAACTGCTATTCTTGGCTGATTTTTACGACCCCCTTTGAATCCCAGGCTACTATCTGAATTTTGGCATTGAAATTCCTGGAAATGTGAACCGAGCTAGTTAGTTATAAGTCAGATGTACACTTATATTGACATGGTTGTGTATTCATATAGAGCATCTAAGCTGCCCACTTGTTATACTATACCACTCTTTCGGTTTTACTTAATAGTTCATTGGAGTTTGAGTATCAAAAGTCTAACTTCTGTTGCCCTGTTTTCACTGACATCCAATGAAGTTCTATATCGGTTAATAACATCCTCCGACTTGACATAAACTCGAATCACAAATTCTCATTTGTGACGGCCGATATTCGCTTGTGACCCGTCAAGTAAAACTCATGAGTAGATAAAACAAATTATTTGTAATTCTCTAGGCACTTTAATTTTTGTCCTATCTACTCATGTGAGTGATACTTGGCCTGTCACAAGCTTACAACGGATTATCCGTCACAAGGAAAACTTACTGCTGCGAAACCGTGTAATTCACAATCCTGATTTCCAAATTAACAAAAACTCAGGAAATTTTAAAGCTTGTAACATAACAGCATCAAAATTCAGATCAGGTTTAGACCTAACAAACAGGCGCACAGTTCCATTACAGCTCTATTACGCACGTCTGACAAGGTCATTTTTGAGTCGGACTTCAACTTTAGCAAGGCTGTTTGCACATAAAGGTGTAGATGAAAATGTTCATCGTGCTCTAAAGACGAGAAGTTACCGAATAAGGAGCCACTATACCAACAAAATTACATGGTGCTCTTTAAAGACCAGACAAGCCGCTACTTGTTAAGCAAGCAACCACCATATCAACAAAATTACAAATATCCGCACAGAAAAATGAAAGTAGAATCTATGTTCTTCTCAACTGCCATCTTCAATCATTTCACTGTCTTCGGACATAATAATCTCCATGTCCCGAATGTCTCTCTTTAATACATTACCAAGTCTTGCTATTGCATCAGTTTGTTGCTGTAATACCTGCCAACCCAACAAACACAGCAAAATTATCCCAATGTCTCGAAAGCTTCTGTGTATAACAAATTACGAGGTCACAAGAGCGTTCCATTTTCAAAGCCCCAACTTCCTGAAGAGAGACCATACTAAATCAAGCATTTAAATAAATTTAAAGGTGTGCCAGATTGATCATAAATGAGCTGTCAGGTGTGTCAAAGTATGCACATCCTGACAAGCCAGCCATGGCACACCAAAAGCCAGCTCTCGTGCATCAAAGGCATACCATGGTGAAAGGAGTAGTAACCTCCATGGGGAAAGGGGTAAGAGCAGAACCAAACATCGGTAAAGTGATCTGTGACCATTTGTTGTCCACGTCCTCAACTCAAAATGTCATAAACCATATCCAAAAGGGCATCTCAGTGCAATATATTGAACTCGCTTATCACTACATACTTTTACGGAAAAATTATTAAGTCAAATGTAGCCGCACATAATTTACATTATCTCGTAACAAAGTAATATTATCGTGTCTGGGTAAATGTTAACTTCAATATGATTCTAGTATAGCAGCCAGTGATAAAAGTGGGTAGCTGACTTTAAAAATGATAATACATATTTAAGACCTAGTCTGGGTCAAATTTAATTGAGATAGTTTTGATCCCTGTCAACTGTCAAGTATCAACCAATAGTGGTGCACCATGTTCAGGACCTAGTCTCAAGGTAAATAAAACAAAATTCCGCTATCTAGTCAGTGGGCTTATTTACAATGCCCACTGGCGGGATTCCCTTTTTGATGAACTTGCATTTAGCCGAAAAAACAAAAACCAACATTACCCCCTTATATCTAAATTGCACCCCCAATGGTGTGTTTTGGCCACATTCATCAAGTGGTGTAACAAATTTACCAGCAAGAGTGGTTAGCATTTGCAGGACCCTGTAGATGATATTAGGACCCTATTTACAAAATGATATTTTGGGGCATGAAGCTAACCAAAATGAATGGGAAGAAAAGGTCACCCTCATATGTATACTTCTAAGTTCTAACCATGTTTGAACAAACCTCAAAACGGTCTTTTGGTGGTCCTATAATTACAACTGGCTGTTGCTGGGGACCCCAATGCAAAATGTCCCATTCACCCAAGATGATCCTCAAAGACCACAAACTATATATAAGATAACCTTCATTTTTGGAATTCACAGTTACAATTACATGATACCAGAAGGCACAACTAAGTGTACTATATTTTATTTATTATTATGCTGGTCCTTTGTATGAACTACCACATCAGAAAGAGGACAATCAGAATATCCGTGAGCAACATAGCAAATTAGAAATTGGGGGGAGCTTAAGACATTAAGAGTCATTGGCATTCTTACCTCTTGCATGTCAGCAAGACTTCGCTCATGTATTTTAGTTGAACCTGGGAGATAAATGGAGATACTACCACCATTAGCATTGGCATGGACACGAGACACTGTCAGCAGATTTTGAACTCTCCTTGATAGATCTGCCCCAGATCCTTTGAGCTGCAGAAGAAAGTGTCAGGAAAAGTACCTTCGTAAAGAACTAGACAGTAAGACACAGACAAAATCTAATACACACACCTGTCTAGCAATAACAGCCAATTTCTCGGCTAATTCAACTTCTCCTTTCATTAATGGCAAACGGAAACCTTTTCCCTCAAGAGCCTCTACAATCCTCATCACCTAAAAAGGACATGCAAACAAGTCAGTACCGTGGTACTATTAGAGTATTAGACTGTCATACTCAAAGAGTCATACAACAGTAGCAGGCATGTGGAGCCTCTACATCTCTTCCTATGGTAACAAAAAAATTGATATAGCAAACAACATAAATGAAAGGCGCCAATACAGCTACTGCAAAAACAAATAACTAACAGATAAATAGCTCACAAAAAGGTGACATCAAGCACTCAAGAACCCAAAAATCCTACCCTTAATAAACGTCTTTGAAGACCTTGCTCTTTTTGCTTTAATCTTTCAATCCGAGGTAAAGTGTCAGCCTGGAAATGCCTTTGAAGCTACATGAAGGGTAATTATTCCACGCATCAAAATAATTCACTATCAGCAACATATAAGCAAACTAACTTAACTAGTGCACTCCAACTAAGTACCGTTTTCACATTGCCTTGGGTCATCCGTAGTCTATCACCATCTGATATAATAACTTCATCCTGAAGCTGCAGTAATATGGTCAAAAAATCAGATGAAGATGTATCACTACATGGGGGGAAGAAAATGATGCTTAAGGTATTTTTATTCCCTGAAAAAAATGAAATTCCTTCTCATTGTTTCTTATCAAAGTCCTTTTAACCAAGACATAAGTTTATGTTTGGTTTTATCGTCTCAAAAGAGCAAACTTCAAAGTTGCATAACCTACCAACATAATCCTCATTTGACTTTTTTTCGAGGAGGAAAAAGTCAAATAGGGTTGATTGAGTGAAATGAAGAGAGTAATACAGAAGGATTTGGACCATTTCCACATTTAACTGCCAACATACCAGGACACCCCTTATTCTGGAAATTTACTGAAACACGCCATTTGAGAAGGACAACAAGCCTACCTTTAAACGATTAGAAAGATCTTTGAAACCCTGTACAAGTTGAGGCCACAGGCGTTCACGATTGGCACTATCCATTCCCTCAAGTTTCCCCATAGCTTCGGCCCACATTATCTGTCATTCATAAAAAACCAATTCAAATGCCGATCTAAACCCAAGACACACTGCATGCTCAGTGTATCAACTATCAAGAGACCTAAAGTAACATGTAAGCAACAAGCAACAAAAGGAAGAACTTACATCTGATACACCAGCTGGCTTGATCCTTAATTGAGGCTCAGTTACACTGAATAGCAAATGCTGGAAAGGCAACAGTCACACTTCTCATTCTCAGTTCAAAAAAGCACAAAAGGTATTCCTTGTTTCGATGGGTTAAAATAATGGAACTGCAAAGTGCACACTAATGCTATGAATGTAATCATCCTCAGGTGATATCTAACTAGAATTTGAACATTTTTTGATTTACTCTTCGATTATTTTACTCACTGATGAATTTCATGAATCAGTCAATGAACAGAAAACAAGGTATTTATTGTATAACTGAGTCAAGTAACATGTGTCGTCTCTCTACTATGAGTTCAACAAAAGTAACGTAAGTAATATATTCCCTCATAGACTCATACCATTATTTCACGCAATTAGCCTCGTGCACTTCCTTTATGCAAGGAACTTTCGAATTATGGGATGAATTAAGTAAAATCTAGAAAATATTTGTGAAAGCCAAGAACTGTCGTCATGATTCTCATAAACCTTCCAAAATCATCCACTACTGTTCTCAAGCAGTTCAACTTCAATATTTTCTCTCCTCTTTAACCATCTAATAATCAGAAACTTCAACTTCAAACCCACACTAAAGTTCATCAATATCGAAACCTCAATCCTTACCCCTAACTTACAGAGCTCCACACAAGTAACCCTAACAATCACAAACACAGTATCTACACAAAGCTGAAACAAGAATACAAGCAATTCAGATAATACACAATCAATGAACACAGACAAAAAACAACAATCCGCTCACCTTGAAGGCATACTTAGGGTTTCCAGGATCATCCTTGTACGCATCAACAATAGCCTAAACAATTCACCAAATAAAAACAAACCTGAAATCAACACACATTTCCAAAAATACTCCCTCTACCTCATCCAATTCTTTTACGACAAGTATCTTAATCAAATGTAAAGAATCAGTCCAACACATACCGAAAACAACTATATAATTCAATAAAATTTGGCCACGGATTGAAAATACACATTTCCACACTACTCCCTCTACCTCACCTGAATCTCTACCTATCCATTATTCTTTCACGATGAGTATTTTAATCAAATGTAAAGAATCAGTCAAGCACATATCGGAAATAACTACATCACCACGAGTCCACGATAATGTAATAATTTAGGCTATGAATTGAAAAGACACATTTGAACACTACTCCCTCTACCTCACCTGACTCTTAACCTTTCTATTATTTTGTTGCGAATTTCGATCAAACGTGAAGAATCAGTCGAGCACATACCGGTAAATAACTATATCAACAAATATTTCCACACTATTCCTCTACCTCATCCAATTCTTTTCATTTTTATTCTTTTGCAACAAGTATTATAATCAAACGTAAAGAATCAGTCAAGCAAATATCGAAAACAAGTCCATAAACGCAACAATTCAACAAATTAGGGTTTGAAAACTACTTGAATATCGCGTTCCGCAAGCGAAAACGGCAAAGGAGCAACCGGAGCCATCTGAGTGGTAAACTGCTGCTGCGGCTGCGGTTGCGGTTGCGGTTGCGATTGCGGTTGCTGCAATTGAAATCCAAACGACGACGACTGCTGCTGCTGTTGAGCCTGCTGATTACCAAACGGCGTCGTATTAAATCCAAAACCAGTATTCTGCTGCTGATTACCAAACGGCGTCGTTTGCTGTTGTTGTTGAGTTTGACCGAAAAGTGAAGGAGTAGAGAAAGCGGAAGAAGATCCGAATAAAGGCGTTGACGGAGTACCGAAACCTGGTGTTGCAGACGGTGTTGAGAATAACGACGGCGTTGATGCTCCGAATGCTGGCGTTGTTGACGGCGTTCCGAATGCCGGCGTTGATGACGGCGTACCGAACGCCGGTGTTGTTGACGGCGTTCCAAACGGCGTTGATGACGGCGTTCCGAACATTTTTACTGTAACGGAGTTTTAGGGATTAGTGAGTGAAGGAGTGTGGAGATTTTTAATTAGGGGTTTTGAAAGGGGGCGGGGACGGTGACGAGGGGGTTTGTTAGTAATCGCGTCAGTTTAGCGCCTTTCGGCAAATTAGTAAATTTTAAAATCGATTTTTGTTTAAGATTGTCTTGAGCTATGACGGGTTATGAAATAGTGGCGAAAATGAAGAAAAGTGTTAAAGGTTTTAGGTTACGACGGCCTTATGCAAGACCTATCGTTACGAGTAAGATTATGAGAATTGAGTAGAACTTGTTTCATCTTTTATTTCGGAGTCCATTCAGTTCGAAAATTATGGATAATAAGCTTTAGAATTGACAGTTTCTTACGATATCCCTAAATTAGTATTTTTTTTCCTGGAAACGTGTTAATAAGGCCAATGTGCGTTAAAGATTATCGCGTGTTCAAAACCCTGTGAAACGACTCAAAATAATAAATAATTTGTTTTGTCTATTCTTGAGACGACTCGAACAAAATTTCTTAAGGGGTTCTAGATGTCTCTATTTCAAGTTATGTGCCTCCTTTGTTGCCCTACGACATTTTTTTTATCGTATGTACTAACTGTAACATATTTTTTTAGATCTCTTACTCTAAGACCTAATTGGCTTGAATATCACGAATAAAAACTTCCAAAGTCAACTGTTTTCGAAGTTTTTTCAAAATCGGGAAGAGTTTTTGCTAAAAGTTTGTTTAGAGTCAACATGTCTTAAATGTCTATCAAGTGAACATGGTTTAAACCACTACAATTGAAGGAGACAACTTAGAAAATGCTGAAAACGCTCTAAAACAACTTACGGTGGAATAAACGACTTGTTTTGTTTATTCTCGATACAACTTTAAATGGACTCTTAATGCTTCTATATGCCTCTATTTCAAAACATATCCCTATTGTTGCCATGTTGTATGAATTGATTGGAAATGGATCCTCTCTAATTCTTTTCTTTCACAATCTCTTTAAATAATAATTTTGCCTTTCACCCCCATTTTCCTTTATTTTTATGTGTAAATTTAGAATCATTAGTTGTTGTCAAAATGTGAACCGAACCATGATACGAACTTGCCTCTGTATTTCTTTTTAGGAAATTGAGAGAAAATGGACTCGAATTGATTTCGGTTCATACTACAAGATCTTTTAGCCTCGAGCCTAGTAAGCCCCAAAATGTAAATAGTAAACTTCAAAATTGACTGTTTTTAAGAGTGTTTTGAAATAACAATTTTTTTTGGCAAAACATATGCAATAAGATCTATATATCTTATAATGATTATCAGTGTTCAAAATCAGGTACTCCACCATTTTTTGTTCAAAAACATCTTAACTTAAGACGACTTTCACACTCAATAAAATATTAGCATAAATAAAACGAGATTATGAGAGACTGACTCGCCAACTCCAGGGTCAATTCAAGTACTATTTCGACTATCCTGGATGCTCCTCCACCCTGCCTCCTGTCTACTCTAAGAGAAGACATTTTCGGGGTGTTGTTCCCCAGAATTGTAGCGAGTTAATCTCGGAGTTGCCCCTCTTATGTACCAAAAAAAAAATAAGGGGCAAGCTCTGAAAATGCTTGACCGATCCAAGATCTTAAGAGGGGCAAGCTTCTCCACGATCTAAAAATGCTTGACCGATCCTAGATCTTACGATTCTATCATAATTGTAGAATCTTACGATCCTATAAATTT
>JAOWBH010080579.1:0-14673 GCA_028566215.1 Silene coronaria | reverse complement strand
GGTCTCGTATCAACTGCTCTGCCTCAAGCAGTTTTCCTTGTCGTCCAAGTAAATCAACCATACAACCATAATGCTCCAACTTGGGCTCAATTTTGTAACGTGTTCTCATCGAATGAAAATACCCACGGCCTTCATCGAGGAACCCACCGTGGCAGCAAGCAGATAAGACTGCCACCAAAGTAATGCCATTGGGCACAAATCCTTCATCCTCAAACTTCCGAAAAAGATCAAGAGCTTCAGCTCCATGTCCATGAACACCTAAACCTTGAATCATAGCATTCCATGTCGCGACATTCTTCTCTTTCATACCCTCAAAAACATCTCTAGCCTTAGCCATAGCTCCATTCTTCACATACATATGAACCAACGCGCTACCAAGAATCACTCCAAAATCACCACTCTTTTCCCTAATAAAACTCTCAATCCTTTCCCCAACCACCAAACACCCTTCCTCAGCACACGCCGATAAAACAGACGCAAGTGTAGCTCCATTTGGCTCAATCCCATCATCCACCATCCGATCAAACAACAACAACGCCTCATTCGAGCAATCATTCTGCGCATACCCGCAAATTAAACTAGTCCAAACACTCAAATTCCTCTCAGGACTTTCATCAAACACTTGGCGGGCACGTCTCAAACTCCCACAAACACTATATCCCCTCACTAACCCATTAACAACATGCAAATCGGAATCCAACCCATATTTAACCGCACACGAATGAACCTGTTTACACCCAAAAAGCCACTTCAAACAAGCACAACCTTTCAAAAGAAACGGAAACGTATGCTTTCCCGGCACAACATCGTTCCTTCTCATTTCCACAAACAATAACAGAGCCTTATCAGGATGTTCAGAGCTAGCATGAGCTCTAATCAAAGTATTGTACATGAAGTTATTGGGTTGTTGGGTGTAATTGAATAACTTTACAGCGTAGCGAGTATCGCCAGAAGTCGAAAGAGCGCAGAAAGACAAGAGACGACTGGCGGCGTAGTTGTCGTGGATGCGTGCAGTGAGGATCATTTGAGCGTGGAGTTGTTTGAGGTGCTCCATTGTTGTACATTTGTCAGCTAGAAGAGAGAATGGTGGAAGCTGACGAGTGATCATGGTTTTCAATTTTGGCGGGAACAAGGGTAGTTTCGGCATTGTGAATTTAAAAGGTGTCAGGGACTCAGCGCCATTGAATTGAAAGTTCGAATAAGGCAGACCGGCATGGTTTGCTTGAGGGTTGAGATTCGGGAGGCGTAAATGAGCTGAGCCCGCTTCATGTTTTCGTTGGAGTTGGTTCGGTAAAAGTTAGACTCAATTTAGGTCCGAGCGGAGCTACTAGCTAGACTCGATTGAAACAATATTTTGTTTGCTACTCTCGATACTCCTATATTTTAATGCTTTTTTTTTATTACCGCTATATTTATGATAAATAAATTATTGTTTTTATGTTTGTGAACTTCAACTTTTTTTGGATCGATGAGTTTCTTACTAATTTTAAATTCAACTTCATAATTTCAAGCTGATTTTGAGCTCATGTTTCCAAATAAAAAATCGCTACTCGAATAAAAGGTTGTCAATTTAATTTGTCAACCTAACCTATAGACGGGCATAACCATTACTCAATATAACTTTAAAGTTCGCCATTAACAATTTAGGATAAGTTAAGGTAAACTATTTAATATAATTATTTTTTTATATCTATAACCATAAGGTGTAATCACAACCCTGAATAATGAAGATGTTTTGATTTATACAGAGTAATAAATTTGTAGCCAGAGGTGATCAAAAGAAGCTCAATTACTATTTCACGAGTCCTTTCTACTTGAATTTGTACACTATTTATTTCCTTGAGCCACTCAAAAGTATATCACTACCTAGTTAAACGGATGCCAAAATCGATTTAAGACCCCACTCAACTTGCTTATAAAATTTCAAAACAGCACGAAAATATGAGATCAAGCAATGAGTTTCGTAATTTGTGAAAAGGGTTGATGACTTTACGATAATCTAGTGAAAACCATTAATAAAAGTTTTACTCGATTATTATTTAATTAAATGGTTGATATACAAATAAAGCCATTATCTAATTATTTTCTAAGAACTTACTTCTATCTTTATGAATACTTTTTTTCCAAACCTCTTACCAAGATAATAGAAATAAAACCCTTTTACAAATGAAAATCAGTCATGAATAATCCTTGTGTTTATATATATTGACACTTTATAACATGGGAATACCAATCGCAAATTATACTCGTATTAGCCATAAATGACCAATGGTGAATTATACATTTCTCATTATCTATGGTGGTTTGCAACAGTCTTTATTGCAATGTTTTTCTAATATCCGTTTGTCAAATTTACTTGTTAGGTCATTTCCAAGTCTCGGATCAACCTTTTCAAATCAAGTTGCTTTTGCCGGATTTTGGTATATAGTTTCGCACACCCTAATAACATTGTTTTAAATAATATGAACCGCCATATCACAAGCAGTCCATAAATCATACTTCATCCGTTTATACGCGTATATCAATGCTCGTTTTCTTCCGTTCATATATTTAATTACATATTATTAAAAATTTTAAAAAATGTATTATTCATAATACACTCGGTAATACAATTTAAACAAGATCTTTTTTTTTTATGACGAGGGGGTTGAATCCCCCCGGGCCCATGCATTCCCGACCACCACATGGACCATGTAAGCCACCCCCTTCGGGGGCTGCAGTGGTCAAGTGATCATCGCCCCAGCTGGGAGTCGAACCCGGGACCTCTCAACTCCTGCATTTCTGCAAGCTTCAAGGTTTAACCCGGCTACCACTGGACTAACACCACTTGGTTTTATCGATCAAAAATCATTATGAATGATGAAAATTGGATATCGTTCAGGGGATGCCATGAACAATTGCTATTTCTAAAATGTACGAAAAACAAGCATCATTTATCCCGAAAGGAAAAATCAATGTATGTGAGTGTTTTAGTTATATGAAATTACACTTATATCTCGGTGAGGACAAAGTAGTTAGATAATCACTGTGAGTGTTTATTAAATTGATGTGCAACATAGGATGTTCAATGAGTTTTTGATCTGGCTATGGGTGATCTTACATTCTACTAAAATCACAATCCTATCACGAGTCTTAACTAGTTTTACAATTTGTCAATCATGCTTATATTTTTGCTCTGGTCTGTGGTGATATTACCTGTTTTAAGATAGCTTTTGGTTATTCTACGTGTCTGCAGATAAATAAGTTAAATGCAGAACTAATGTGCTACATTCGTCTCATTGAAGTCTCTACTTTGGAGAATGACATTCATAGTTTTACTTTTACATGGTTAAATGCAATTATAATATTCTAAGAGTGGAGATCGCTATGGACTAAGAGAATATGTGACTACATAGCTCATTAAGCCAGCTGTTCTTACATGGTATAAAATTTAATGTCATAATAAAGATGGCTTATTTTCAATTGATCTGAGAGCATTAAATGGCCAGTTTTAGAATTCTCAAGTAAAATTGACTAAATCCAGTGTCTTTGACATTTACTCTTTGTTTATATGATTGATTAGATTGCTCAGTGGCTTTTCTAGTCAATGATTAAAAGGAAACAATATATTTGTCCATCAATTTAGCCGGCATCATGCTGCATACTCACAATTCCCTTGTTCCTCCATTATAAGCATGGCCCTTTATAGAAGCGTAGAGTCTTTGGCTTGGTTGTGCGCATATGTAGGAAGGTCAATATGGATGAAAAAGAAAATGCATGCTTGCTTTGTCCAGATCCTATATTTCTTATAAAAAAGTGCAAATTCTTCCGAACAGCCCAATACTACCTCTGGTCAAGGATGAGTAGGGCAGGGTCAAATGTACGCAATTTCTTATGAGTGCAAATCCTCTCTCCAACCTGCTCTGCGCTAAATTTTTTTTTAATGTCATCTTCTAGTAGCTACTATGTCACAGAATTGAGAATTGTGTTCAAGTGGTATTTCAAAACAATAAAGGACCGGGTTTTTAACTTACCCTTTCCAATTACCAAAATGAGGAATTGTTATTATATTTGTTGCATCTAATTACTTGATGTTTTTCCAGGCATCTCTTTTTTTTCTTCAGATACAGCTTAGAGTGAATTTTAACTGCGTCCTCTCTTAGATATGACTACGTTCACTTACGGGAGCTTTTTTTGGTTAATTCTTCTAGGATTCTTATCGCTTGCTACTAATGTTGCTCCTTCCATGTTGCATCCTGAAGTTTGCGCATGAGTTCACGCGCATGTTATATGTGCAAAATCAGTCATGGTGGCAGGCTAGCCTCGTTGTTTCATTATTAGTCATATCGTGGACATACCTAAGTGCAATAACTCTAGCAGCCTGCATTATGTTCCATTTAGCCTGCAATTTACAAATGATCCATTTCGATGATTACAAGAACCTGTTGGAGAGAGAGTCCAGTATCTTGACTTTAATGGAGGAGCACATACTATTAAGAAATTATCTTTCCAAAATCAGCCATAGATTTCGGAAATATCTTCTTTTGGTCTTTCTGCTCGTCACAGCAAGCCTATTTATGACACTCGTCCAGATCACAGGTGTAAATGGAAGAGTTACTTTCTTAAATGGTGGAAACTTCGCAGTAAGTCCAACTGTTATTTATTGGCTCCACAGGACGGATTATTTTTATTAGCTTCATAGTATGATAAATTGACTTTTTTTTTCAAACGATAGAAATTACCTATTTATGAAGACATATTCTGTTAGTTTATTACTTAAACTAGAACTGGTGAGCTGAGTGAAGGTTGACATTTTCCTAATCTTTTAACTGCAAAGGTTAATCTCTTGTAGAGTAAAAAAAAAAACAGGAATTTATACATAAAATTTCTTGTCCTTGAAATCTAGTCAGGATGAACGATAAGCACCATCAATGCCTAAGGCCTCAAGGGTTTTGAGCTTATAAGATACCAACAGGAAGTATTACATCACACTTGCAGCTGTTGGGCTAATGTGTGAATTGTTATCAAGATTGATAATTGATTTGGGTGGCCATGTTCGTTAGTAGGCTAATCTTCCTATTGCCACTTACTTTAGGAGGGAATATCAGTGGGTTGATTCTACTGCTTGAGCTCTTAACAAAGGCTAAGATCACGCCTTTAAGATAACAATGTGTTTGGACACGCTTTTAGGAGGGGAGGGTGGTAGGAGAAGGGTGGATGGAAAGGAACTGGGGGGAAGTGGGAATGGAGTAAAGGAATTTTTTCTCCAAATCTTATGTTCAAGCGATTTCAGTTTCCTCTGTTGGAGGGAAAATGGATATTCTATTTTCCTCCATCTCCATGTCTCTTATATCCATTTTTTTACCAAACAAGGGAATTGTTACCCTTCCTTCTCCTAAACAAAGGGTAAAAGTGGAGTTGTGGAGATGAGAATTCTTTGCTAGATGTTGATCTTGTATAGTTAAATCAATTTTTATGTGTGATTTTAAGAAACAGTCGGCTGATTTCAGGTAAGTTCATTAGTTCAAGTTATTGAGACACTACTTTGCTTGCACGCTGGTACAAAAATTTCACATAGAGCCCAGGGCATTGGTGCTATTGCATGCAAATGGCATGCTTTGGTGACCTGCAAATCGTTTGAAGGATCTCGACGTTCTATTTCCATGGGCTCGTTGTCAGGCTCGTTGTCTTCAAACGGCTCTGAGAGTGATTTGGAAGCCATGGATGGTATTACTGTTCGTAATCATTCCCATTTTGCATCAGTTTCCTCTTACAACAAGAGGCATTCTTTTGGTATGTCTCATAACTTATTTAACTTTTAGTGCTAAGTTGCCATTCCATAAGGGTCGCATACTCGCATGTGGTTTTTATATGTATATCATACATTTACGTATGTGCGATATTTGAATTCTCTGATGTCGATTCAACCTCGATACTCATCATACTGACTATCATTTGCAGTGATGTATCTGCAGACAAATCCAGGCGGAATCACCTTGTATGGATGGGTCGTGGATCGAACCCTTTTAAACACGATATTTTGCATCGAGCTTTCGCTCGTTCTTTTTGTGCTTGGTCAAACCATTATTTTCTCGTCTACCCCTTCATGACTACAACAAGCCTGCCGAATAATTAGCCTCTCAGTTTCTCGGATCAAGGTGATTACCATTCTTGATTAGTTTTGATCTCAGTGTACAAAGTGCTCAATGTAGGCGTCCAAGGTGCGGCTTACACTTTTTGAGTGCATTTCTTCTTCTCTTTGTAAATTCTATATATTCATTTTGTAAATAATGCCGTGAGAATCTGTACATGTCCCTATTCTCCCGAGCTTGTAACCATGAATTGGGGGATCGATATTTGCAATTGGCGCGGATGGGGCCACCGAAGACATAGTAGAATCACTGGCACGACTTACCCAACTTTGTCTAGATTCTCTTACGTACGGGTGACTGTAAATATATATGAAATCATGCATGAAAGTATAAAACTATGTTGATCGCGAAAGTGTTGTGTGTTTTCCTTTCGAATGGAGCTGCTGAGTACAGAATTCTTGCTCAAAGCTGTTGATATTTCTATGCTTTTAACTTTTCATGAGTCGTGTAAGTGTCTTATGATATTCATCCAAATCCCAAACCAGTGTCCCATATAAGTAGGTCGAGTGGTACTTATACACAAGTCATAAATCCGCTCTTGTTCAGGGGAGAAACAGGGAGCTTAGCAGTTGCGCACCCCAGCTCTTCCAATCTGGGTGCATTAGTTGCGCAACTTTATGGTTCACATTGTTGCCAAGTCGAGAAGATAAAACCGGATGAGTTTAGGTCCCAGGGATCCATGGATAAGAGTTGGTATTATGTAAAACAGTGTCACTCATCCATTAAAGGTATGAATATGTATATTGGTAATTAATAAAGGGTGATGCTCATTCATGAACATGATTGATTTACTCAATCATGTACATAAATGACCAATATAACCTTATAATTTCAATACAATTTTTTGTTCACAATTTAATTTAACCCTTTGTATTTGCTCCACCAATTATCAACCACCATCACCACCACTCCCAACAACCACCGTCTCACTGCCCCCTCCTCCGCCCCACACGCCTGCACACAGCCGGCTAGGGCCAGCCACTAGGCCAACCATCATCGGACCATCCACGCACAAAATGGAACCCCTTCGTCCCCCCCCTCTCCTGCCACCATTGGACCACCCTCTCCTTCCCGCCTCAGACACGTACCACCACACCTCCGTCTCAGACACGCACCACCACACTTCCGTCCGTCGCAAACTGCACTCTCTTCCATCTGTTGCCACCATCGTCGCACACCTACCACCACCATTCCCCCAACCCCAAACCCACGACCACCACCCCTCCTAATTCAGTCGCACGACCACCATAACCCCACCCCTACATCGACGACCCCTTCCTTGCCTATCTCCTTCCGGCGATCAGATGCCCAAATCCGGGCCACCGCAACCTCGACTTCCTCGTTGAACCCTAATTGTAAAATTTTGCCTAATTGAATTTGGATATAGTTAATTTTGATACAAAATTTTGATGATTGTTGATAAAATTAGAGTGATTATTTGTTTAATGTTTGAATTAATGTGAACAATTGATGATTTTGGTAAGATTAGGATTAATTTTTAGAGGAGAGGGAAAGGAGAATAAGAGAAACTTTTTTCTTTGTTTTAGTATAAGGGCATGTAATGGAAACATTATGAAAAAAAGTACATGAATCAGTAAAATGTGTACATGAATGAGTAAGAACGTTAATAAAATAAAACAAGTTACGAAGAGGGTATTTACACTATTTAGGTAACACAATCACTGAATCACACATACATACATACAAGTGATTTTGTCCCGCGAATCATTGAGTTCCTCCCCTAGATATTGATAATCATGACCTTTCCACAACTAACAAACTACCCTAAATTAACCCTATTGTCCCAAAAAAAAAAAAAAAAAAATTCCCTGAATTCTGCATATTTATCTCACGGCATTGCTTCAGAAGTCCTGTTCTGATGAAAGTCCTTGACCAACATAGAGAAGGCTGATGAACTATCTTTTAACAACTCGTCGGGCGAGTCG
Source organism: Silene coronaria (assembly GCA_028566215.1). Lineage (NCBI taxonomy): Eukaryota > Viridiplantae > Streptophyta > Magnoliopsida > Caryophyllales > Caryophyllaceae > Silene > Silene coronaria. The sequence goes on along the minus strand of JAOWBH010080579.1, from coordinate 6,596 downwards.
TACTGCACAATCCTCCCTGCGTTGATTAAAAAGAGTACATGATTAAAGCTTAGGAAATATGACGAGTTGACAATCACATAACATAGTCTTACATCAGCATTTTCATTTCAGAGGACTTCAATTCTCATTAATTCATTATACTTAGATTATGGATTATGGAATATGACAGAATAAAATGACTTTCAAAACTGGTTGCAATTCTTTCGATTGTGGGCTAACAATCAAGTTCAATTCTTGACCCAATTTTCATCATGGACACACGGAAACAGTCTTTTTGTGTTTTTAATACGGGAATGGCGGCTTATCACGTTTGCATCCGACACCAGACATTACTATTGCAGGTTGTATATAAACGCACCTTGATCAAGAAGCATGATAAGGTCATAGTCTATGACAGTGGGTATCCTGTGTGCAACTGTAATAACAGTGCATTCCCCTGTATCCTCTCTGATCGTCTTTTGAATCAAGTTATCAGTTTCAGTATCCACCGACGCAGTCGCTTCATCCATCACTAGTATTCTTCTCTTTTGAAGTAGCGTCCTCGCCAAACATACTAACTGCCTCTGACCTACACTCCAGTTTTTCCCCTCTTCCCAAACTGCCACATTTCGGAGGAAAAAGAAAAGAACTCATGATTATACTCAGTAAGTTTGATTCATGGTACTTTCGAACCCATGGCTTGAAAGCAAAAACTCTATTTACAATATTTCATGTAAAATCTTAGTTTCAGCCTCATGTATGAATTTGAGTAAGACTCTCTAACTAGGATTTCGACACTAATAAGGCTTTTAACTCGATCAGTCAGGCAAGTTGGAATACCTGGTACGTCAAGAAGCCTGTGATCCTGCCTCAGAATAGCAGCAAGTTTATCACTTCTGTTAATAACCTATACATTTGAAAGATATCGACAAATCATATAGTATGTTTTTCTAAATATTATTATTATTATTATTACAACAAATAGAGAAAAAATTCGGAAAATTAAACCTGTTTTAGATTAAGGTATATACTGTACCTCCCATATCTCAGATTCAGAATGTTCCCCCAGAGGATCCAGATTTTCCCTAATAGTACCCTGAAAAAGTGTAGGGTCTTGAGGTATAACACTTAGCTTTGACCTCAAGTCTTTCAATCCCATACAACAAATATCAAGTCCGTCTATGAAGATCTTCCCTTCTGTGGGCTCCACCATCCGGAAAACCGCTTGTATGAAAGTCGATTTCCCACTGCCAGTCCTGCCCACAATTCCAACTTTGACCCTGGCGGGGATCGTGCAGGTGATGCCTTTCAGTACAAAGGGCAGATCTGGCGAGTATCTGACTTTCAGGTCTTGAATTAGGATGGATCCTCTAGTTGGCCAGTCGGATTGAGGCCTGAAATCCTCGACGATCCGTGGAGCTTCACTGGGTAGCTTGGCATATTCAAGAATCCTCTCTACTGATATCATTTTGTTCTCAACATTGCAGAGGTTCCATATGATCCAAGCTTGTAAGACATTCATGTTTAGTCCATAAGTCGCTGCTAGTCCTGACAAGCCTGATTAGCAAATTAAATCAATATAAATGTCATTGATTAGGAAAAATTACACTCTTATAACACAATTTATAATTTAGGCCGACAGGCCGAGTAACCTTTACGTCAACAAGATGCAATTAGCAAAACCTCAAAACAGCAGCATGAAATTAGCTGAAACCAAACTCATAAGAGCATAATTTTTTTCTGTTACTGTCAATATAGGAGAAAGGGTCTTACTTGGATCTATGGCTGACCTAGGCAAACACACAAGGATGACCAGGACAACGTAAAAGGCCAGGTTGAACAGATAGTTGATTCTTAGAGAAAGCCATTCCATAGTTGCCATGTTGTGGAAAGTAACTCGAGAGTAATCATTTATCAACTTGAGAATTTTTTCATTGAAACGGTTTTCTTGATTAAAGCATCTGATGGTAGAAGAGCCTAGCATACTCTCAGAGAAATGGTGTAGAATTGGAGCTTTTTGAATCCCAACCATCCTCGCAAGCTCCCTAGCCGTGTTTATATAATATGCCTACAAAATCGACAGACATTAAGATAAGAAACAAACAAACAGAAGGCTCGGATTGTTATGTTGATAAAACAACAGATTTTGATTGTCCCACCTGATACCAGTAAGAGAGAGCAATAACAGCCACAAAAATTGGCAGGATTTGCCATGCAGCTTGGGACATGAGCAGAATAATGCTGAGCAACTGAATTAGGGCGAATACAAGCCCAGCTACTCGATAAGGAATGTCAGTGTCAAGAGTACTTTGATCCGTTGATGACTGAACAAGGTAAAAAGAGAAAGAACGATCTAGTTAGTACTGTAAGAGACTGCTTCATTCAACGAGACCAACTAAAAACGTACTTTTAGTATAGGTACTTGTGAAGTTGTGAAGGTCAAGAGGGTCACTTCCAGTCCGACAGTCTCATACAAATATCATAGCCACAAAAATTTAAGATTGCAATATTATAATTACCATGTTAAGGATCCGACTTGAGGGAGTCACGTCAAAGAAAGAAACGGGAGCCTGGAAAACTGCTATGATCATATTGAGGTACATCCTATGAGCAGTCTCGATAGCTATGGTTGAGAGAAATACAGTCCTGCCTAGGATAAACACACAGCTCACACAAGACAGCAAAATGTAATACCCCATCAGTGTTTTATTAGATACTCTGCCTTTTTCAGTTGTTGCCCAAGTAATCCAGTAATTGCTGCCAATTTGTAGGCCTTGGAATAGGACCTGACAGAGTAGAATGACGAGAACTAGAGCGCCTCCATAGGTAATAGTGATGAACGTCCAATATACTTGCCATGTTACTCGGCCCCTCATTCCTTCTTCTTCATTAGGTTTCTCGAGTTTATCATATTTAATCAAACCTGAAGAAAGATGCTCAGTAATCTCCAGCTTGTCAAGTGGTTTTACAGTTGAGTCAACTCCTCCATTATCTGGATCTACCTGTTCGAGTGATTGTCGATGCGCAGCCATTTGTTTTCCAAAATCTCCATTTGAATTTTTCATCAAGTCTTCATATTTTCCGGATTGAACTATTCTCCCATCTTTCAACACCTATGAGAAAAATGCACTAAAAACGTCAATGAGTTTTGTATGAGACGGTGATAGTCTCACATGTAAGCCCAATCCAAATCAACAGGTATTCCATGATTGATTCAGGGTTGGTAAGATTGGTCTTGCATGTAAGACCGTCTCATATAAGTTTATGCACTAAAACATAAGCTAACTCATCATGATTTTCAAAAGTCTTGAAAAGATGGACTGAAATGTATGGCCGTTTACCAGTACAAGGTCTGCAACATTCAAAAATTCCAGTTGATGAGTAATGTACACCACAGTCTTCTCACACAGCATACCCAGAAGACATCTCTGTATCAAGTGCAAGTTTAGATATGATCAAGAGCAATATGAATCATCAACTTTCAGCAAACTGTAGAATATTGATCTCCTACACTTGCATGAGATTGCTTAAAAATTACTATATCATTTTCAGATAAATACGTAGCTATGTAACTTGAAAAATACTTGGTTGTTGAAAATGTAACTTGCCTTGAAAAGATGTCCGCTGGTGTGTGCATCAACCGCACTAAAAGGGTCATCGAGAAAGTAGATATCTCGACCACTATAAATGGCTCTGGCCATCTGAATTCGCTGTTTCTGGCCCCCACTTAGGTTAATTCCTCTCTCTCCTACAATGCATAAGTCACCGTCGGGCCACATCAACAGGTCTTCCTTCAGAGCACACGCTTCCAAGACCTGCTCGTACAAATCAGTGTCCATATCTTTTCCAAATAAGATATTTTCTCGGATGCTGCCAGTTTGGATCCAGGAGCTCTGAGAAACACATGCTTTTGATCCAAAAACTCTAATTTTGAGCCCTGAAATTCTAGTCATTTCACCAAGGATACTGCACATGAGGCTGGATTTCCTTGATCCAACAGACCCACAAATTGCCACTTTCCAACCCCGTTTTACTTGTATGGATTCAGTTATTCTGATTGTAGGATCTCTTATATGAGTATCATTTTCCTCGAAGCTCCATGAATATTCGCCGGTTTGAACATCAATTGCTAGACTATCAAAGGGTCTAGTGTGACTGTAGTCTAGCAATTTATCCTGCCCTTCCTCACCCTTAAGGAAGTCTTCTAGTCGACTCACTGATACCCTCATTTGAGCAATCACAGATATGAGCTCCGGGAGGTTATATATCGGCTCTTGCAATATCCTAAAGGTTGCAAGAGCCGATAGAATAGTTGAAGACCCTAATGGCGTGTTCACCAGAGTGCATATCCCAAAGGTGATGATAGATACCAAGGCCGGTGAGGCCCAAAACAAGAAGGCAACTGTAGAACACGTGTAGAGATATTGACTGAGCCACGATTTCTCCTTTTCCCTCAATTTCAAGAGCCTCCCTATAAAGACATCTTCCCAAGAGTTGAACTTGAGAAATCTAACATTCTTAATAGTCTCAGAAGTGGCGTTGATTCTCGCGTCTTTGGCTTCCATGATCTTGGCTTGAAGTTTCTTTTGCTTGTTGGCTAATGGTGTGTTGCCAATCATGACTAGGGCGGTAGACAAAAAGGCGGTAGACAAAAAGGCGAGACCAAGATTCTTGTACAAGATACCGAGAGCAAGACAGACTTGTAAAGGCAATAACCAAATACCATGAACATGGGAGAAGAAGTCACCAAGTCTGTCAGTGTCGACATCAATTAAATTGATTATTGGTGGTGCATTGCGTTGGGGTTGCCCAATCTTGAGACAGAGGGATTTTTTGTAGACCAATGCCATAGTTGCCGCCCTTACACGAACCCCAACTCGAGAGGCTCCATAGACCCATTGCCTTTGTGATAATGACTCTAAGCACTTAGCCACAAAAAAGACTAATGAGAGGGTAAGTCCATATTTGTAGTTAGTGTCATCTTCTTTTGTTGACATGATGTAGTCAACAAAGTGGGTGATGAGCAAGGGACCTATATATGATGTTATTGTATTCGTTCCTGCAGTAAGTTTAACAAACTCCTAGGCGTTAGTTTACAAATTTTCAAGTGTTGAAACATCTACGGACACGACTACACTCAATGGGAGTCTGATCCAGAGACTCGACTGGATATCACAATGATTTATGTCCCTAACTTAATGCTACTCCCTCCGTCACAATCAATAGTTTTCTAAAGCAAGTGTAAACTATATATTCGTTGGGACAGAGGGAGTGGTTATAATAACCAGTAGCTTCTTGTATCGTTTTGAGTGAGAGTAATTAGTTAGTGTAATACATGAGCATTATATGTAACTCGAAGATTCGTACAACCTTAAGACAATACTACAGTATGAAACTAAAGACTAGGAGAATTGTTCAACAATGTACAATACGTACAATAGGAGAGCGAGGGTAAACCTAATGAAAGTACCTGCAAACAAGGCATTGGAAAGCAAGGGTCTCCAGACGATGGAGAAAATTGCCCTTGGCAAAGAGAAAACATCAGATTTCTGTGTTGCAATCGATTCTTGTAGCAAAATTGAAGCCTTTTCTGCCGTCTCTGACTCAGGAACGTCTGGTATATCGGAAATTTGAAGCCTTCTGCTAGCACCAACTCTTAAGAGTGGACTAAGCCATGAAAAACTTAACCTGCTCCAAATTCCATACTCGTTGAATGACGCACCTTCCTTAGCAATAACTAATGGCTCACTTAACTCCGTATTCATTCTCTTTAGTTTATTTCAATGGCAGAGCTAGGAGATGAGTTACTGGTTGAATTGCCAGGAATCTTTCGTTTGTCCTTCTTTAATGTTAAGGCCATAAGTTACTATAAATGTATTTTAAGAATACTAAATACAGAGTTACTATAAATGTTTTTTTTTTTAAATAATGGCATGGTTTCCAAAATTTGATGCTATATTATTACCAAAAAAATTTGATGTTAAAAGGTCATCAATTTTAAGAAAGTTAACCAATATAAATCAAATCTGCAATATTTCATTTTCTTTCCTAAAATAGGATGCATGTGCAAAAAGCTACACCAATGGTTATATTGTCAAGAAGAGCAATGCCTTTATATCTAATCCTCTATATAGCAGGTTTAATTTGCATGGACCTTCTTCCATGCCACCCATAATCAATGGAGGAAGAAGGGCAACGGCTCCTTCCCTTAGAATATTCAATACGTATGATTTTTTTTTTTTTTTTTTTTTTTTTTTTTTTTTTTTTTACGGTACAAGAAATAGGCATGATCATACCATGACACATTTAGCAATGGAATGAGCAATCCTATTCAAATTTCTAGGACAATGACTTATTGAAATACAATGTATAAAGGGAAATAGACTCTTAATAGAGTGTAGTACTAATTTAATATCCTGAAAAAGTTCCATGACGCCTGCAACTTGGAAAACCAGGTTCAAGCAATCACTAGTGATTTCAATATGTCGAAAACCCCTATTGATTTCATCAAGGATTGCATGCTTCAAAGATAATGCTTCAGCCATGAGTGTAGAAGAAGCCCAAAATCTAGCAGATCCTTGATTGAAATAAAAGAATACCTGTAGAGTCTCGAGAGA
>JAOWBH010080469.1:0-14676 GCA_028566215.1 Silene coronaria | reverse complement strand
TTCTGGAGTGGACTCCCAGCCGGCATATCCACCGGCTGCCGGTGGACCGGCTGAAAATATGCCTAAATCTCATTTCTACACCCTCTCTGGAGTGACCTCCCAGCCGGTGGCTTGGCCGGCTGCGAGACTTCTTCACTTGGTTTGAGTTTGGAAAGTGTGAGGAGTACTTCCCAGCCGGTTAGCGGCTGCCGGTGGCTTGACCGGCTGGGAAGCCTAAAATAAGCTTCACTTCTCCTTTCTTCCTTGTTTTTTTCGGGAATGCTTCGTTTCCTTTCGGTTGCTTGATTCCGTCTCGGTTCCTGCAAAAAGAGGCACAAAGGGGTGCCCAAAGACGAGACGAGGTACAAAACGCAAATCATAGATGCAAACCGACTCAAAAAATGACCAGAAACGAAGGAAAGGGAAGGGATGAATATGACCAAAATAACGCTTATCACCTAGTCTTTCTCTCTTATTGATATCATCTATTGTTTATTGCTATTGTTTATTTGCTTGTTTTGTGATTAATTGTTGAGAAGTTTAGACAATTCTCTCTTTACAAACCCAAAGTGACACTTAACCATACACATAGTTTACAACTTGCTTGTGAAACCACAACCGACCCATGAATCGACCTTAACTTACTTGTTATACTTGTTTGTTAAGTTATAATTATTGTTTTGATTGCGTGACACCGACAACAAGATCGCACCAACAACCTAGATCTATGAATTATTAAAGAGAGATTAAGACTAATTATGAGACATTAAGGAAATAATCTAGATCTAAATTGCTCGCTAATATGAGGTATGGAGGCTAATGATGTTTACTCCTATAATCCTCTTACATAATGGGTGTTTATAGCAAAAGGATTAGGTTAAAACTAGGTTAAGTAAAAAGATTAGAGGCGGGGGATCTGAGGCGCATCTCAAGCGGGACAGGAATCATCTCGAGCGAGATAAGACTATCTCGCTCGAGATGGTGGTCACCTCGCGCGAGATGACTGTTGTCGTGGCTCCAGCTCGAGCGGGATGTAAGCATCTCGAGCGAGATGTCTCATAGGATATTTCTACCTTTTCCTCTTCTTCTTTATCCCACTTTATTGACTAATGACATCTTGCCTTGTCCTCCTTCTTATGTCTTTATGCACGAGTCATCCTTTGGGTACCAAAATGAGCGTAAGAGGTGGGTTTTCCGCCCCATTTGTCTCTTTTCCTACAATTCACATAAAATAAGGTAGAAGTGCGAGCAGCAAGCTTTTGGCCATAAAGCTGACTATAAATAAGACGAAATGCATGCAAAATAAAGCTAGTTAGGAGGTATAAAACGCGTAAATTAGAACAACAACAACCACCTAAAATTCTAGGGTATTACAAGAACTACTATAGCTCACACTCACCGAAATTGGTATACGAGCTATAAGACCTCCAACAATTTACTGTGACAGCCTTACCACTCACTACTCTGCAATTCCGATCCTAGCTTCCACTTACGTATAAAGCACTATGCCTCGCATTCCACTTTGTCAAAGAACAAGTCTAGCAAGGTTCCGTTCGCATTCAACAAGTTAATGGCATTGATCAACTAGTCGATGCCCTCACGAAACTGTTGCACATATCACGCTCTCTCGAGCTCACTTCCAAGATTGGACTTCATCACAGACCGTTCATCTTGCGTGGTAATATTGAAGATAATTATATTGATCCTCCACGATCAAAGGGATCTCCCACATAATCGTAATCTTTAGTAAATATTATGTGTATTAATTACATTAGTTGCATACCTTTATTATACCACAAATTATGGAGAGTATATTGGCTAATTGATAGCAATTTGTATGGAATTTTCAAGCTTGTAATGTGTATATAAACCCTTGTATGTTACTGACAATTCATCAATACAAATAAACCATTATTTATACATCTTCTATGTACTTTTTTACATAAATTTTCCTAATCACGCCCTTCTTCTAGAAAACGAAAAAGAAGTTCTCTCATTTCTCTCCCTCTTAAAAAATGAAGAAGTTTCATTAAATTACTCAATTATGAATTTTAAGTATCAAATTAACCAAGTAATCATTTTAAATTTACTAATTATAGTTTAATTTCTTATATCGAATAAGTAGATACAAATTAATAAATTACTCTTAATTCAATTAGGGTTCTGACAATAAGGGTCATATACTTATATATTTGTTTGTGTGATTGAACCAGGTTTAATTATAATTGAAAATATGTATCATATGTGGTTTATAGGAGTAAAAATTTGAAAATATGTATCATATGAGCTGTTAAACTGCTAATTCGAATTTTAAGTTTCGATTTTGTATGAGTTTAAACCAATCTCATATAAATGACTAATTCATTAATTTATTACTGGAGTTAGAATAAGATGCCATAGTTTTGACAAAGTCAAGTTGATTTATGGAAATCTGATACTCAACATAAGACTCTTATAAGGTATTACACATTTTCGAGGGAAATATTCAATGAATGAAGCACATATGTTATTTTTTTTGTTCTTTTTTAAAACAAAAAACCAAAAAAAGACTCACATTTTCTCAAGTGTAGGGAAAAAGTAAAGTCTGAGGTGAGTCTTACGGATAATATATAAAGTCTAAGTTAAGTCTAAACTATAAAAAACAAAAAAAAGTTAGTGGAAAGCTGAGTAAAGGCGTCTTAAGACACTAGGGAAAGTCTTGCCAATAATGTTACCCATACCATAGAATCGATGTAGATTCAGAAAAAGTTAGTATCGGGTCAAAATATGGGTTCATTCAAACTGTAAATTTGTTGCTTATAATTTCATATCAATATAATATTAGAGTCATGAAAATAATTGATCAAGGAAAAAACTCATCACATATCAATTACAGAGTAATTTTCATAGATAAAAAATAATTAATTTGCCTTTTTATTTTCATTGTTGGCTTAACTATTACTTTACACTCCTTTTGTTTTTATCAATTTGTCACAATACTTGCTTTTTTATTTTTTACGAATTCGTCACGTCCAAAGTTTTTACGGAACCAATTGTAACTATTAATATTATTCTTACCAATATGTCTATCAACATTTACTCTTTCCTTATTATCAATTTGATAGAACGAAAAAAAAAAACTAAAATGAAACTTTGTAGACGTAAGATCTTCCCTCCTAATAGAAATATTATGATGATGTAAAATATAAATACACAAATTGAAAAACAAGAAAAAGATCCGTCCAAAAGTGTACAGACTTTGACAGAAAAAGAGTAAGTATCCATCCATCAATAAGACAACCATCGTACATTCTCTGAAAAGCTGCAAAAACCTTTCTGGTACAAAAGAAAATTGTCCAATTCACCTTAACGTCCACGAAATGCGGAACCGTAGTCAACAATTCATTTTATCGTGGTCAGGTCAGGTTAACATTATTTTATTATTTCTTTCATTTGTACTCCTATTGAGCTGGCTGTTGGGCAACATTATTTAGCACACAAATTCTTACTTGTGACGGATGATATCCGTCACAAGTAAGAGACGGTCCGAATAGTACTATATTCATCAAATATGGGTCGGATACCATTGGTAAAGGTGATTTGTTTAATAATTGAGTGGGGTGTGGGGTAGCTTATAGGCTCTATATTTTATTACTTTCTTGCATAAGAAACAACACCCATCACAACCCATTGACGTGAGCTATCAACCTCTAATCACACCTTACCTGCCAAACACCAATTCAAACCATTTCTCTACCTCCCAATCTCCATATTCCGCCAATATCATCCAAATTTAATCATCATCCAAATGTTCAACAATATCATCCATATTTAGTCATCATCAACAATTATTTTTCAACTTAACCTCATCCACGGAAAAAAAAATTAATAATGGAGGATGATGCTCTTGCAAATGATGAAGTTGAAATTGATGAAATTGTTGATATTGAGAACGAGAAGGCTATACTGGTTGATGGTGATGCGGATTCTTTTATGACGATGTTGATGGGTAAAGGTGTGTTAATTTTTTTTTAAGTTGTTGTCTTTTGTTGTTGAAAATTTAGGGCAATATTTAGATTGAAGAGTGTAGGACGGAATATAAATATAAACCTAAAACGACGTATTGACAATAAACACGTTTTATAACTGGGTAAAAGAGCATGTTGCCATTGTTGATACAATGGGGTTTGTTGTTGCTGTGAAAGAGCATGCTCTTGTTGTTGTTGTTGTGTTCGTGTTGTTGTGGTTGTGTTGATATGCATGAGTGTTGTTGTTGATTCAAATTGTCACAAAGATTATCGATGAATATGAAGATGAAAACGACGGCTTGGCTTGATAAACAGCTATATAACTGGGCAGAACAACTGTTCAGAGAAAAAACATCAAGTTTTCCATTACCTGTATATGCTGTCAGTGTGACTATCTGTATATGCTGTTAGTGCGACTATCTATATATGCGGTAAATGTGACCATTTTATTGTTCAGTGTGACCATCTTTAGGCTTCAGTGCAACCATCTTTACTTATTCATAACTGTGACAGCTACCCATAATATGGTCACGTTAACAATCTATAAACATCTTTCTATAAACATGGTCACATATTAATTGTTTTCATCTGAATATGCATACAAAGGAGAATGTATCACAATATCACCATCTTCGTGTAAATCATTTTAAGTTAACATGGTCACAATGTTACAGATTGTCATATGTCACCACTGTCGCCGATAAATGTTACCATTTTATTATTCAGTGTTGCTATCTGTAGTGTTCAGTGTGACCACTCTTAGTATTTATTAGACTCCAGTGTCAGACAAATAAGATGGCATTTGCAATACTGAGTTTGGTTGCTGTTGTCACAGGGACTGTTTGTACAGGGTCTCTACTTGGAATGAAAGCTATGAAATGGGAACACATTGAAGTCATATATGCGAAACATTCGTAACACATGGGATTCAGCATCAAGAGATCTACATCTCATAGGGCTAACGTCAAAGATAGGCCGTTCATTGAGATATACTTTCGATGCTCTTGCGCATGAGAACATGGGAATGGCCGTAAAGTTGGTATGACTGGCCCTAGCATCGTGAGGAATGTTTCGGTTACTCGAACTAATTGCGAGGCTCGTGTTAGGACGCAAGTAAATGAAGAAGGATTATGGGAGGTAGTGCAGCATTTGATCGAACATAATCATCCTTTAACACCCCCGCAGTGGCAACATCATCATAGGTCGGAGCGTAACATGATCACATAATCTCCACAGGCTAGTCACATTATGACATATATTCACATGTCACCACCTTCAGTCATAAATACTATCACCATAACATGGTGACATTATCTTTATAAGTTGGTGACATTATACCATATACTGTCATGTCACCATCTTCAGTCATATATGTGATCACTATAACACCAACATAGTGGTAGAATGTCATATGTTACCACGTTCAGATATCAATGTGGCCACTATAAGTTTCTCTCAATGCTACAAAACACTTGTTATAGTGGTCACATTTCCTAGACTGCACAATATAGATTAAATGTGACCATGTTTACATAATAATGTTTTTCACATAAATCATTATGGTTACCTTTGAGCATATGGAGTGGTCATTTGGAGGCGCTGTGACCATCTGAGCTTAAATATGTAACCACTTTATGTTTATTCTACATGATCACATAATCTTCATAGGCTGGTCACATTATGACATATAGTCACATGTCACCACCTTCAGTCATAAATACTATCACCATAACATGGTGCCCAACAGGTACAAGTCATTTTATAGAGTGGTCACAAGCTTTACTAAGTTGGTAACATTTTTGCAATACAGTAATATGTCACCATTAATGCTAATATATACACTGTCAATCATATATGTTACCATTTTATCGCACAGTGTGACCCTTTTTAGTTGTCAATGTCACCACCTTTAGTGTTTATAGGCTCCTGTGTGACTGAAATTGATGATGTTGATAATTAATGCTTATAATGCTGACATGCTTACAGGTTTACCCAGCAACGAGACATCGGTTATGTCAGTGGCTCGAAGAAGAAGCCTCGGAAAGGGACTGGGGTGGGTCCAGAGGGGAGTGCCATGTACACTGCTTTTCCCCGTTTGATATGACCAGCGCGTAATTAAAGGAAAATTTTGGGGTTAGTTTGGTATTTTGGGGTTCGTTGGGGCCAAGAACGTGTGCCCCTGTGAAAATGTTAGTAATGTTATTTTGAAGTATTTTGTAGCAGCACTGTCCTCTCTTGGAATAACATCATTGAGAAAGGAACCAGGTAATGTTATCAGTACTGAAGTGGTCACATATCATCTTCTCATCAAATATGTGACCACCATAGTAGTGATAATGTGACCATATTAGTGGAGAATGGACCAATGTATTATTGTGGGGTGATTTCTATATATGTTTCTTTGGACAGATGTATTAGTGTTTGATATGTGACCTTATCAGCTGTAATATGTAGCCATTTCCTTAAGAAGGAGGCAACATTTGAAAACGAACATATATGACACCATGTGTGTGGAACATATGTTAACTTGTTTAGCATTTTAAGGTATTTACATTCTAAATATGGTCACATTTATCTCATAAGGAGGTAACACAAACTAACATATAGATGATCATGTTAACATATGTGACCAAATTAAGCACATATGTTACCATGTTAATCTACATATGTGACCATATTAAGGTATTTACATTTTTTAAGGTGGTCACATATATACGTACAATCCTGCATTAAGGAGGTCACATACGCAAATGTGACCATGATGGTTTACATATGTGACCATATAACCATGTTCAGATATGGGACCATATACACATGTGGTCACATATACATGTACAATACTGCACTAAGGTGGTCACATATGCCCATGTTAAGATATAATTTAAATATAGTCACATTTATCTCATAAGAAGGTAACATAAACTAACATATAGACGACCATACTCTCTAACATATAATAACATGTTAAGCATTTTCATTCGAGGTCCATTTCCCATGTATAAATTTTACTTACATCTGTGACTAGTTGGTATAAATATGTGACTATATTAAGGTATTTACATTTGTTAAGGTGGTCATACATATAGGTACAATCCTGCATAAAGGTGGTCACATACGCCCATGTGACCATGATGGTTTACATATGTGACCATCGTTGTTTAGATATGGGATCATGTTGGGGTACATCTAACAACAAAATAAGGATGATGCTGCCATTTACTGTGTCCTTGTTAGCTGCAAAATATGACCATATGGTGACATTTATCTCATAAGGAGGTAACACAAACTAACATATAGATGACTATGTTTACATATGTGACCAAATTAACATTATATGTTATCATGTTAGTCTACATATGTGACCATATTAAGGGATTTACATTTTCTTAGGTGGTCACATATATAGGTATAATACTGCATAAAGGTGGTCACATACGCACATGTGACCATGATGGTTTACATATGTGACCATGCAACTGTGACGTTAAACATTATGGCAGCATTTGCAAAATGGAACTGCCTTAACCAGCCATTCATACAATGTCACAACAAAATACGGATTGTTTACACCCGCCTAACAGCATAGGCTGTACCACATCGCAAATGTAACAACAAAACGTAACCAAATCTTAACTACTACAACAAACAACGAAATTCAAAGTTTTTACTATTACACATGGGTGTGCCCTTCTTCATTTCTTCCTCTGAGCGTCTGCCTGGTGAGTCTTAGGGTCGTCTGGCTGGTGAGTCTTTAGAAGATCTGGTTGGCGGTCCCTAACACGGGTATACCTCAGTGCATATTTCTTCAACGTCGCGCTCAACCACAAAATGTAGGGCAGCTGGTGAACCATGCCCCTCGACCTCCTTCATTTTCCTGTATATAGTGGTTACACAATCAGTTATAGTGGTTACATAATTATTAGGTGCAGAAGACAAATGCTCATATGTTAAGATTCTCCACTTGTACATTTCTAGGTTAAGGTGGTCTCACTTACAGATGTAAGTAAAATGTTAAGAAACTTTCTAAATATGGGCATTTACGTTCCTTCCTTTCTCTGTCGCTTTTTAACCACTGCTTTAGAGCCTTTGCCATGCTCCATCTTTCTTTTCTTTGGCCGCTTACTTACCACAACATCCCTCGAGGTTTCACCAATAGTAGACTTTGTCTTGTCCATTTTTATTGCTCGTGGTTGCTCTTCAATCTCTGCAGTGGTTGCATGAAAATGGTCACATTTCCCTACTAATTAATATGTCACCATGTTCACTCATAGATGTCACCATGTTCCGATTTGAAGGTTGTTAATTAAGCATAGATACATTTCTTAATTAAGGTGGTTTCATCTGATAACTATGGTCTAAGAGTTGATCATTTAATCACTATGGTCACATGTACCAAATAGGGTGGTCACATCTCATCCACCACCATATATTCAATGTTAAACAAACATAGCAACATCTGAAGACAAAGGTGGTCACAACTCATTTCATTTTCAATGTTCAACAAACATACCAACAATTGAAGACTAGGGAGACTACAATAACACATATGTCACCATGTCTAGCCTAATATGTTCATATGCTAAGATTTTACGGTATTTTTGCAATAAAATTAAGCATTATAAATTGGTCACATTCATCAAGTAAAAAGGTAACATTTGAACAGGTTCAGCATATGTGACCATTTTAGGGTGGTTACATGTTTGTTCGCTATGGTCACATCTCACCCACAAGACATATGTGCCCTAAGCATAGATACATTTCTTCATTAAGGTGGTTTCATTTGATTATTATGGTCCATGGGACACTTTGGTCACTATGGTCACATGTGCCTTATAGGATGGTCACATCTCATCCCCCAACATAAATGTCACCATCTTAAGGTAAGGTCAGTACATTTTCAATGTTCAACATACATAACATTCTAATTTGGTCACATTCATCATGTAAGAACGTAACATTTGAAGATGTTAAGCACATGTGACCATTTTAGGGTGGTTATAAATTTGTTCGTTATGGTCACATCTCACCCCCAAGACATATGTGACCATGTTTAAAGTATATTACGGTGGTCTCATTAGTCCCATATGGTCACTTGTATCAGATAAGGTGGTCACATCCCAATCTCAAGTCATATGTGGCCATGTTAACATTGTAACATCTATAAGAAAATATGGTCACATTTCCCTACTAATTAATATGTCACCATGTTCTACTAATAGATGTCACCATTTTCTGATTTGAAGGTTGTAAAATAAGCATAGATACATTTCTTGATTAAGGTGGTTTCATTTGATTATTACGGTCCAGGGGTTGATCATTTGATCACTATGGTCATATGTACCAGATAGGGTGGTCACATCTCAATCCCCAACACATATGTCACCATGTTAAGGTAAGGTCAATACATTTTCAATGTTCAACAAACATAGCAACAACTGAAGACAAGGGTGGTCACATTTTTGTAATACAATTAAGTATTCTAAATTGATCACATTCATCAAGTAAGAAGGTAACAGTTGAACAGGTTCAGCATATGTGACCATTTTAGGGTGGTTACAATTTTGTTCGCTATGGTCACATCTCACCACCAAGACATTACGGTTGTCTCATTAGTCCCATATGGTCACATGTATCAGATAAGATGGTCACATCCCACCCTTAAAGACATATGTGACCATGTTAACAGTGTAGCATTGTAACCACTGCGACATTTAACATTGACACCTTCCAATAATAACATGGTTGCATATACACCAAAAACTAACATGTTCCAATCATACCTTCTGAGTCGCATGTTGTTTTCTTGGTTTTCTTTTTCTTCCCTTTCGTAGCAGCAGCCATCATGTTAGCAACAACCGAAAGCGCGACTATATACAATGGCAGACCATTAGCAATGGACAACACCAACAACATGGTAATGGTAACCGAAACATTTATGATCGAAATTAGCTTATTAACAAATAAAAACAATTATACCAAGATTATGAAGAAATAACCCTAATTCGAGATATTTTTAAGATATGAAGAATGCTCGGATTATGAACAACTAAGCAATATTATGAAGAAATAACCATGTCTACCAAGACAAATAGCAATATTATGAATAAATAACTTTTATTCTCCAGATTTTGTTCATTAAAATGATGAAAATGTCACCTTTCCACAACAACAAATAACCCTAATTAATATGAACAATTAACCATTTTTGTGAAAATGAACAAAGAACCCCAATTTTTACAGATTCATATTATGAAAATGATAATGTCACCTTCCACCGGTTTTTTCATTGCCTTCTTTGGGGGCGTCTTCTTTGAAATCGTTTTCTTCGTCACCATTGTTGGCTAGGTTTTAGAGTGAGCGATGAAGATATTTTTTGCAGTTTTTTTTAGAGAGATGAACTTGTGGTGTGATGGTTTGTGTCTAGAAATTCAAAAATAGGGAGAGAGGGGAGAGAGACACAATGTACAGTTGCTTTATGTCAATTGTCTGCTTTTCCACACTATTACACGGCTTGTGGGTTACCATGACCCATATTACCACAATCTGGTATCGACTTGGACCGTCTCTACCTTGTGACGGATAGCGTCCGTCACAAGGGAGACGGATTGCTAGTTCAATTACGAACCATCATCGGTAATAGAGTTTTAGTGATGTGTTATCAAGGAAGATTATTAAGAAATCTTTTTTTTTCCCTGGGTAACGAGGGAACCCGCAGCCGCTATTTTGGTGCGCGGTGGGTAAACCTTCGGATATACGTAAACCACGTATAAAAGGTAAGCCACCGAGAGTGACACGATCGAAGTCTCTAAGGCATGAACATAAAAAAATGATTGTTGTTGATGATAAAAAAATGATTATTGTTGACGATATACTTACTACTCATGCTTAGTACTTGGATTCCTCTTGTTAATCTTTATTATATTGGTTTCTCCTATTATTTTAGATTTTGTTCGCATTAATTATACATGATTAATTCAAATAGTAAATATTTGTCTCGTTAGAAAAGCATGTCATGGGTTTATTTTTTTTTATTACCGATATAATTTAGTAGTCTGTAAATTTAGCCCGGGATACATTTCATTCATGACTCGGCCCCTGGTCAAATCGAGAATGAGACCTTACATGCGGATTGGACAAGACTGGGCTAACCAAATACGGTAGGATGTAGTGTAGTACTCAGTAAAGATGTACAGTAATGTCTCCTCTCACAATATACAAGTGACACTATTCATGAGGTACTTAGTACAAATGTACAGTAGAAATGGAAAAATAAAAAAGATAGAGAATGTGTTTTTTTTTCAGCTTATTTTATTTAACAAGTTTAAAATTTACATGTATAATTTATTGTTTAAAATGAAAATATCCGCTTTAATAAAACAGGTAGAGTACTAGAGTACTACTCACTTGAATAAATCACAAATTCTTGTTTCAGATGGTCACTTCTCGTTTGAAGCTGCTGACGGGCATATGAGGCAATTTTATGGTTAAATAATAAATATAACCACAATGGTACAGTCAGTGTTATAGCTTACGTTAACTTGTTTTTAAATATTGGTCACTATGGTCCCATTTTACTGTAAAATGGTCATAAAATTCTGTCTTATTATTTCAAACCAAAATGCTCCGTCTGAAGAAAGACAAATTGTGCATAAATAGATACATGATAGTACCGAGGAAATAACAAATGTCCGTCCTATCTAAATAGCACTTGAGGTTAGAGGTGTTCATAATAAACTGAACCGTAATAGCCATGCATTTTTTAGGTTCGATTAATCGAACCGTTAGAAAAAGCGATTCGGTGAACCAAACCGTTACATATGTCATGAAAACGGTTCGGTTTAGGTTCACTATTTTAGAAAATCGGTTAACCGAACCAAACCATTTGACTAAAAATTAAGCAAAAAATGAAGATATTATATAGTAGAAAAATTGTTCTCTTGTTTGGTTTTCTCAGTGTATTCAAACTCAAAAACTCATAAATTTGTTAATAATAAAGTATACCCAATTAATTTAGAGTAAATTATAAATAACTCTCTTTTATAATCGATTTTTTTTGAAATAACACCCTTTTATAACTCTCTTTTAAATTATGTTTTATATAAATCAATGTCTGTTCACCGGGATGTGACTTATTTTTGAATTTTCTGGCAAAAAATACATGTTTCCATCATTTTTCACTTATATAGGATGCTAAATTACTATTCTACCCATTTAGTCACTATGATGTATTGATGTTCTTTAAAATAAAATAAAATGGCGAATTTATGCTTAATTCTTCTTCGTTCATCGTGTATGGTTTGAGTGAATTTACAATAAACTTTGTTATTGTATTTGCACTGAGAGAGGTTTGGAATTGGTCATAGGTTATGAAAACAAAGTAACGATGTAGGGATTGCCTTATAAGGAAGGGTATATCGATCAAATTATAAAAAATAAATCTAGTTCTGGTGAAGAGACATTGATTTGTTGAAAAATAAGTTTTATAAGGGAGTTATTTAGATAAAAAATTATAAAAGGGAGTTATTTAAAAAAAGTCAATTATATAAGAGAGTTATTTATAATTTACTCTTAATTTTATGGTTAGCATAATATATATTGAAAATTTAATTAAATCACATGAGTAAACGGAAATTGAAAAACAATTATACATATAATGATTATCGGTTAACTGTTAACCGAACCGTTAATAACCGTTCAAAGCGGTTAACCGAACCGCTTATAACCGTTAGAAACGGTGCGATTTAGATTCGGAGTTTGTCCGAACCAAACCACGCTCGAACCGAATTAAATTAACGTTAGTGAACCGAACCGCGAATGAATCCCTCGTGGTAAATTTATTGGCTTACTTACTCCAACAACTCATGTCTAAAAAAATGAAAAAAATACACCAACTTAAAACGCATGTACTCCGTTTAGTTGAAAAAACATCCAATAATAGAAACAACATAAATTCTAGTATTGATCTGCATTTCACCATTTCAATTATCACATCACTTTCTTACTTCACTCTTCATTTTTACTCTCTAAGGTAAATTTCTCTCTCTTTTATCTTTTCTCATTTTTTTACAGTAACAATCTTTGTCCTGTTCTTCTATGTGGGTAAATTATGCACTTTTACAGCTATTTTTGTTGATTTACCATGTTTTTGGAAAGTATGGTAGCTTGAAATTAAAAATCAAATGTATTATTGAAAGTTGTAATTATGGTCCAATATTAACAGTTGTAACTGTCACCTACCTTTAATTAAGGTTTTGCATGTGTAACGTGAATTTTACTGAAGAACTGTCAAAATTTGCTGTATTTTAAAGCTTCTATGTAACTGTTGGTAATTAGGGTAAATAGGGTTTTATGGAAAGCAAATCCATGGTGATTTATGCCTTTGTTTTGGGATTTTTTTTGGTGGAAGGGG
This sequence comes from Silene coronaria, assembly GCA_028566215.1. Lineage (NCBI taxonomy): Eukaryota > Viridiplantae > Streptophyta > Magnoliopsida > Caryophyllales > Caryophyllaceae > Silene > Silene coronaria. The sequence continues at coordinate 1,281 of JAOWBH010080469.1, read as the reverse complement.
AATTTTTTAGTTGATTTTTAACTTTATGTTGAACTCACAGGGTAAAAATGTTGTACATTGAACTTGAGAATGGAGAGATCCATGATGGGTTTTTGTTGTTGTTTTGAATACGAGTGGCGAAAGTCGATTTGAGTCGAAAACCAACCTATTTCTTACTGTCATTCTCATGACTGTTGTATGATTATATTGTGTTGTATAGAGTATTTGACAATAATGTTCCATGTAATCTTATACACATGATCATTTTGTAAGTTGTAGGACTTGCAGTATATGTTAAATTAATAGGACGTCGATACCTCAATTTGACACAATACTCGTATACTTTTCCAACAATTTGATGGGGGTGCTGATACCATTATCTGCTTGTATTGTGTTTGGAAATCGCAATGCATGCAGAATGCTGATACGCTTTCAGCTTTCTGCTACCGGTACTGTATATGACTATATGTTGATATCGCTGCTATAGTACTCCGTTCATCCTAGTCATTTGTTTAAATTTTTAATTTTTTGCGAGAGATTTTTAGTCAAACGCAAATAGATGATTGAGAAAAAGGGGAGTATCTTGTATAGTCTTAGCAAGCTTGATTCCCTTACTGATGTAAACTGACTTCTTACAAGGGCGAAGATGTACACCAAGGGGGATGCTTGTGCTACTTGCAGCCGAAACTGTTTCCTAATGCATAGGAAAAAACATGATATTTGTTCATTTTTCAAAATCATGTTTGCCGAGACGTTTAATAAACTCCTGGTATGATCCTAAAAGCCTAGTTTTTCCTCTATTAGTACTAATATTACTCAGCTTTTTCCTTCCGTCTTTAATTATTATCTGATTCGAAGGATGCATGAACTTTGTCATTATTCGGTCATTTAGGATACTATTGCCTACATTTAGACAAAATACACTTTCATATATTCTTATGAATCAGACCCGCTGGGTTTTTTTCAGAACCACAATACTATTAATTTCTCAGCCCTTTATAATTTATTAATGTAATAACTCCCTATGTCCCAATCAGTTGCTTGTCTTTGATCAAAATACCTCTCACAAAGAATAAAAGGTAAACAATAAAACAAATGCTTGAGACGGAGGGCATATATGTGAGTATGATGGCACTATTTCTGTAACACCAGGCTGTAGTGCTGTACAAAGTAATAAACTCATTTTCATACTTTTACTGCATCCTGTATATATTGCAACACTAAATTCATTGTTATAGATTAATAGTATATCTGATTTCAGGTTTTGCCTCCTATATTCTCAAAAAAACTTAAGTCATTGGA